>JASCZW010007286.1:0-69959 GCA_034211315.2 Aedes japonicus
ATTTGCATAGCAGTAGGCATAGTTCTCATGTTTGTTTAGAAATTTGTGTTTCATTTGTATGAGGACCCGCTTTTCAGAGAGAGAAGGGCTTCAAACTACAATAAAAACATTTCTTGCCTTCAAAACTCGCCTATACCAAATTTGGTTCCATTTGCATGATTAGTTCCTCGAGTTATGCAGGAATTTGTTTTCATTTGCATGGAGCCCCTTTTCTATAGGCGTGGAGGGTCTCAGAACTATCATAAGTTCCTTTTCCAAACCATAAGCCCCCTGCATACAAATTTCACATGGCAGTAGGGATAGTTCTCATGTTTGGCTGAAATTTGTGTTTCATTCGTAAGGAGCCCCCTTTCCAGAGGGTGGCGGGGTCTCAAGAAACCATAGAAACATATCTTGGTCTCCAAAACTCCCACATGCTAAATTTGGCTTGCTTTGCTTGATTAGTTCTCGAGTTATGCAGAAATGTGTGTTTCATTTGTATGGGAGCCCCCCTTCCAGATATGGGAGGTTCCAGACTATCATAAGAACCTTCTACGACCCCAAAAACCCTCCACGCAAAATTTCACGCCGATCGGTTCAGTAGTTTTCGGGATTCTGCTACGCTTGCAACTAAATGAAGGGAAATTTAATATAACTGGCATCTTTATGGTTTTTTTTTTACCTTCAAAACCCCCACATGCCAAATTTGATTCGATTTGCTTGTTTAGTTCTCGAGTTATGAAGTAATTTGTGTCTCATTTGTATGAGAGCCTCCCTTCCTGAGAGAGTAGGGGTCTCAAACAGTCATAAGAACCTTCTCCAGCCAGTTCAGAACTTTCCGAGTCTATAAGGGTCTGACAAACAAACAGACAGACAGAAATTCATTTTTATGCATATAGAAATCTAGCCTCCAAAACCTCCATATGCTAAAAGTGGTTTGATTTACTTGATTAGTTCTCCAGTTATGCAGAAATTTGCTTTATTTGTATGGGAGCCCCCCCCCCCCTTTCAAAAATGGGGAGCGGTATTGAACTTCCATAGAAATATTTCTTGCCTACAAAAACCTCAACATGCCAAATTTGGTTTCATTTACTTCATTGGCTCTCGAGTTATGCTAAAAATTATGTTTCATTTTTATGGAAGTCTCTCCTTTCGGAAGGCGGAGGGGTCTCAAACCACCTTAGAAACATTTGTTTCCCTTCGAAAACCTCCATTTGCCAAATTTGGTTCTATTTGCTTGATTTGTTCTTGAGTTATGCAAAAATTCGTGTTTCATATATATTAGAGACCCTCTTTCAGTGAGCGGAGGAGTATCAAACCACAATAGAAACATTGTCTTGCCTTCGAAAAACTCCACACGCCAAGTTTGGTTCCATTAACTTGATAAGTTCTCGGAGTTATTCAGAAATTTGTGTTTCATTTGTATGGAAGCAGACCGCCCCACCCCCCCCCCCTTGGCCCATTCCAGATGACAGAGGAGTCTCAAACCTCTATAGATACATTTCGGTCCTCCAAAAACCTTCAGATGTCAAATTTAGGTTCCATATGCTTGATTAGTTCTCGAGTTATGCACAAATGTGTGTTTCATTTGTATGAGAGCCCCTCTGTACAGAGGGCGGAGGGATGAAGAGTCACCTTAGAAATATTTCTTGCCTTCAAAAATCTCTACATGCCAAATTTGGTTCCATTTCCTCATTAGTTCTCGAGATATATAGAAACTTTTGTTTCTTTTATATGACACCCCCCCCCTCCCAGAGAGTGAGGAGGGGTCTCATACTATCGTAGAAACAATCATTGCCTTTAAAATCCCCGCATGCCAAATTTGGTTCCATTTGCTTTATTAGATCTAGAGTTATGGAGAAATTTTAGTTTCATTTGTATGACAGCACCCCTCCTAGGAGAGGGGAGGGGTCTCAAACCACCAAAGAAAAAAAATTGTCTCCACAAAAACCCCCACATGCAAAATTTGGTTCCATTTGCTGTGATTAGTTCTTGAGATATGCAGAAAATTCTGTTTCATTTGTATGGGAGCCTCCCTTTAGAGAGAGGGGAGGGGTCTCTGACTACCATGGGTTCCTTTGCTTGATCAGTGCTCGAGTTATGCAGAAATTTGTGCGTCATTTGTATGGGAGCCCCCTTTCCAGAGAAGGGAGGGGTCTCAAACCATCATAAGAACCTTCCCGGCCCCAAAACCTTTTCCATACAAAATTTCACGCTGATCGGTTCAGTAGTTTTCGAGCCTATTAGGTTCAGACAGACAGACAGACAGACAGACAGACAGAAATCCATTTTTATATATATATATAGATTTCTTTGCTTAGACAGTTCGAAAACCCATTTTTCTGACGAGCGCCATCTATAACGTCTATAATCTCACTTTTGCGTTACCTGGATTCCTCAATTAAACTTTAGAAAATCAAGCCTTGGTGATTTTGAAGTCAACAGTGCGGTTTCCGGCTTTATTTATAAAGATTAAATCTAATGTTCTGGCTCGAGTGAAGCTTCAGTATATAAGAGAGGTTACCTGTCACCCCAGTCGGTTGCAAGTGGACTACCTCTCAACGCGAGTCAAGAACACAACAGCGCTATTAGCTGTGTCCAAGAAATGAATTCTTCTTGTGTGAAACATCTCTGACTCCAAGAAGCGGATTTATTTAAAGAATTACTGAAGTCGAGTATTAGTACACGACACTGAAGAAGTCTGCACACTGTAGACGAAATACGCGTATCTGTCAAAATAAGCAATAAAGGTATTTGGAATTACATGGAAATTACTAATCTTTCTTCTGAGAAATGTATATTTATACATAAATATACCTTTCTCAGTGCCTAGTTACTGAAATCAGTTAATGCCAGGGCCACAACTTTATTCCCTTTCTTCATTCGAAACCAGAGATGTTCGGAAACATTCACTGAGTTCGAATGAAAAAAATATAGACAACCGATGGTGAGAAGCAGCCAGACGTAGTACATTACACCCGGTGCCTTTAAAACAATTCAACCAAAGGTTTGTTGCATCGCGATGAGATGTTCAATTGTGAAAGTAAAATTTATCCGTGGTTTTATTATACACCCCTCTCCTTCAAACGGTTATGCCTCTTTTGAAACATCGTTGGGTTCAGCCATGAATTAATTAGCAGCAGCAAGTGTAGCAGACAGCTTACATCAACCACCAACATCAATTGAATCCTAGGATGACGAAACGGGGCCACCACTGCATTTCTTCTGCCACTGCATTACAATTTTCCTAAACTTTTGGCTGGCGACTGCCACCTACTAGCCGCAATCTGCCCACGTATCGAATTTTTCATTACTTCACAGCGCATACCACACACATAACACCGCACGAAACAACGCTCGTGCGAATTAAATTCTTCGCAAGTAGCTACCAATGGGAAAATCAATTCGTGCGTATGATTCATAACACACTGCTAAATACAAGCTTCAAGGTTACTGTCATTTGTCTACATGCTGCCCTTCTTTTTTCAATTATAACGTCATTGACCACTAAATTTCGAAAGCAGCAGGTCTTCTGCGTAACTCATCTTCAAACACTCACCTCCAAACTCAGCTGTTCCTGTTCCAGGTGAGGCAACGTCACACTTCGATAGTCGTGCACAGACTCCTCCACGAGAAATCTTGCGTGTGTTGAGTATTTCGAAATATGTTTTTCGCTGGCAGGGTAGATTATGGTCACCTTTAGCTCTAACAAAACGAAACAAAGAACGCCAGAACAAAGACCAAATGTATTCTATTAAAACCCAAATCGAAATATTATAACATTGCTCACGTGAAACTTACGATTTACTTCCGGATCGGCCACGCACAAGAAATTCCCGTATATATCGTTGATAAATTCCGTTCTAAGATGTGATTTGGCTGAGAAAAACTATTTCCACCAGCTACTTCTTCTGCAATCGTTGATGTAAGATTTGATTCACTTTCACTCGACGACGACGTCGTTTTCTCGACGCCTGAATTTGCTGTCGTCACTTCTCGACACGAGTTATTTCGCAGTTGAGCCTCGGTGAAGGCCGTCTTCTCCAATACAATGATCGCGTAACTGTCTCGAGATAAATTACCGAAATGTCCCAACAGCGATACCGTTTTATGTGTGCTGTTGTTGTTTAGAACACGAACTGGTTCAAAGTGTGCCAAATCGTAAGCACTGTTGTTGCCACTTCCATCCACCACTACTACGGACGACGGTGGACTACCTGGCGAAATGACTGTTGCTGCTGGCTGACCTTGACAGCACGATTGCTGGTGCTTTGATTCGGCATGACTGATGCTATTGTTCGACTCGACACTTTTCAGGTTTCTGCTGTTTGTTGGCAGCTTCTATCATGATAAGCACAACGGGGACCAGAGATTTTACACTTTAACACAAGTTAGCCTTAATTGATAACCCAACTTTAACGGTTTTATAGAAAATTAAGCATAAATGGGGCCAAAATTATCGGATAAAACACGGTATTACAAATAAGCGGGTTTTATCTTCGTTTCTCACTCGCGTCATACGCTAAATTTTCAGGAATTATGCTGTCAAACGAGCGCATGACAATTCGGAGTGGGTACAAATGGATTCTGACCATTTTACCTATCACCGAAACACGATAATTGAACCACGAAGATTTGAGATTACACATTTTATGTATAAAAATCACTCATTTAAAAGAAATATGTACTAATAATTAGCCACCTTGAAACACCTTCTTCAAATAGTTCCACAGGTGGGTGTTTTTAACCCTTATGTGGGTGAAAATTTACTTCGCATATATTTTAAATCGTTCATAGCTTGTAAGAAGAACAAGTACAAGTCTTCATTGTCTGTGTCTGTGTCTGTATTTCGATCTTGCATATTGTCACATTTTATGTTATTGTTATCGCATAGTTTAATCTCATTTTAACCATACAACATCTACATTAACACATATTGTTAATATTTGTCATATTGTCATTGAGAGTTTTTTTTTATTGTCTGCACTCGATCTGGATTATATACCAACTATTTGGCATAGAGTACAGCAAAAATTTTGTTCGGGAAAATTGCCATTTTTTATGGTAACCTAACTTAACCGCCTATTCAGCATATTGTATTTTGGCCTTTTACCATCTGACATATTGTGAAAACTATATAGGAGATTGTTAGTTTATAGTTGTCAACAATAAGGGTAAATGTCGTAACAATAACGAAAACGGTCGTCAACAATAAGAGAAAGGATCCAGGAATGGTTTGTGATTATGCGGGTTATGGCATGACAAAAGATATGGACAAAATTTGAACTGTTTCATCAAGTGGTTTGGCGCTCCAACGTGTGTATTTCCTTTTTCACCCGATATTGACCATGCTGAAATATCGGTGCAAAAAAAGAACCACGTTGTCATCATACAGGTTTGGGCCGAATTAATAAGATGAATTCGCCTCGACTTTGTTTTTGCACCGATAGTTCAGCATAGTATATATCGGGTGAAAAAAAGCAATACTTATGTTGGAGCATCAACTTTGACGCCAGCTGTAGTCCAAATCACTTAATGAAAACAGTTCAAATTTTGTTCACAATAATCTCTGTATTGTTTTAAGCCATGGAGAATTTTTTAATATGCTACCTAAATTTTTCACAGATATACGGATTTTTGAAATTGATATGTCCAAAAATGTCTTTTTCCACATATGTTATGATAACTCCAAATTTATAAACTTCATCAACATAAAATTTTGGTCACATGAGGTCGAAACATTGGTTATAGTGTTGTCAAAATTTGCCAAATATATTGATAATTGACAAAGTTACAGAAGGTTGAACAACGCGTTTTTGGAAGCAAAATTTTGCTCGGCTTGTTTTTTGCTACTGAGTGCGAGGGGGGTGCCACTCCCACGATGAGCGTCAAATAAAGTTTCCTGACATGAGAATTTCCACGATGATGACGATTTTCTTTGCGCTGCAAGCATGTTTTTGCGATTGGCACGATCAATCGCGATGAGAGCGCGATGACGATGTGATCAGAATAAAAACTATCACTGACAGCATCAAACTGCTCGAAAAATTTGACAACGAGAACTGCCAAAAATAAAATGACATTTCGTGATTCCAAACATTCCATCAATAAAATTGTCTTCTGTCATTGCACGAAAAACGACTCCGGATTTTGTGTTTCTGTTGACTCCTCTGCATCAGCCCGCCGGGTGAGTCGCCATCAATTCAGTTTTCCCTATCTTCACGCCTTTTTGTCTACAATACACCGTCTGCTGCTGATGCTTCTCACGGTAGCTGCAGCCGCAGTTTAAAGCCGAATAGTTGCAGATGTTGGATCAAACTTAATTTCAACGGAGAGTGAAGTATATCCATCCAACATACGGAAGTCGAGCTAGGACGACGAGTTCGTTAACCATTACCTTACTCATTACGGCTACCAAAACTACGGAACCCAAATCGGCACAGTCCCCAACAACCGATAACCGACGACAACAACAACAACAACAACCGCAGAATTCATAACATCAACAACATCCTGTCGTCCCACTTTATTTCCACCTAGCAATGAGCTAGGTTGTTACAATTCAGTACCGGATCTGTGCCACAATCTAACTAATGTAATGAATGCGAATGCAATCAAGATCCCGGGTGTCCTGTATTGCTGCAATGGAACATCGCATGTGTTCCGAAAGCTACCACTTCCGGGATCCGGGAGCTGGTACTGAACAAGTCTATCAAGTACATCAGGCAGTTGAGATCGCTCTCGTTTACGGATGGCTGAATTCAGAAGATAAGCAGTTCGTTTTCTTCACCGAGTTGTCTTAACTTTTTCCAATAACAACATCCTGGGCAGAAACTAGCTACACCAGCTGTTAAAGCCGACTTTTCATTTCCATCTGTCCGGGAAAACATTCAAACTTCTAGTTTATTTGTAAACCCGTCACCGCGTATTTTATTTGGGGCTCAAATGCCAGCGGTCGAAAAACCAATTACCTTGGGAAAGACTCTATCGCAGTGGTGCTCATCCTGCGGCCCGCGGGCCGCATGCGGCCCGCCGAGGCGGCAAATGCGGCCCGCGATAGCATTTGAGAAATATGAGAACTTCATTGAATATGTAGCTATTTGCTGTTCGATTTGAGTTGCATTTCTCACTGTGCAATAATTGTGATTCTCATAGTTTTATGTGAACAATTTTTACCGTGCTTGTGACACAGATGATGAATGACCAAAAAGGCGGGATAGAAAGAAAGAGAGAATGCAGTCATATTTTCGCTCCCGCAACCACAGGTTCATTCTCTTTCACCATTCAGTGTCTGTTGTCAATTGGTTCCGTTCTGTAGTCGCGTGCGTAGTTCTGAGAAGTTTCGAGCAATTATTCAGTGAAAATGGAAGCCAGCACTAGCAAAAAACGGAAAGTGGCTGATAAAGGACGTGTTTTCCAGGAGAAGTGGTCTGAAATGTTTTTCTTTATGTGCATTAATCAAAAACCGGTGTGTATGATTTGCAACGAAGCTGTTGCAGTTATGAAGGAATTTAATGTGAAGCGTCACTATGAGTCGAAACATGCGTCAAAAATGGATAAATATGTCGGTGTGGCGCGGCTGAAAAATGTGCTGAGTTCAGGGGAAATTTGAGTAGCCAGCAAAACTTTTCTGTGAGAAGAAAGCAAGAAAACGAGTGCACAAAGGCAAGTTTCATTATCGCAGAAAAACTCGCTTCCCATTCGAAACCATTTACTGATGGCGAGTTTGTTAAGGAATGTATGGAAGCTGTGGTTCAAATGATTTGTCCCGAAAAAAATCGCATCTTTGCGCAAGTGAGTTTGTCGCGGGCGACCATCACATTGCTGAAAATCTTGTGTTGAGTTTGAAGGAAAAAGTTGCCAGCTTTGAATTTTATTCAGTGGCGCTGGATGAGAGCACGGATATATCTGACACAGCTCAATTGGCAGTTTTTATCCGCGGCATATCTAAAAAATTTGAGGTGACTGAGGAATTGGCAAGCCTTTTCCCCATGAAAGGAACGACAAAGGACATTGATATCTTTAATGCTCTGTGCGCTGTTCTAGAAAAGTTTGATCTACCGCTGAAGAAAATGTCCGGAGTTGTTACCGATGGAGCTCCCGCTATGTGTGGTATGTATTTTGTTTTCCATCTTATTTAAATTATTCAAGCTTATACCGCAGTGTAAAGACGTGCAAGCTCCTTAAATTCTTGCCTAAAATGTTGTGCTATTTTGAACGTCGCCTTTTGACAGTACTGGCATTATCACGTTTATTATGGACATTTGATGTATTTGGCGCTGGCATCAGGCTGTAAGTTTATTTACTTCTTACTTGAAGGGTTGCATACAAATTGATGCAAAATATTCAGCTTTATCAGATTTACGGCCTTAGAAAATTTAGTACCAAGGATGGTGTTAAATTTTAGGTATTTTTCTTCATACATTTATGTATGTTTAAATTTATTTATTTATTTATGAATTATGTTTGAGCTTGTTTGTCTGTTCTCTGTGCTTAATCATTTTATTACTGAAAAAAGTGGAGTGATAGATCTGGCTGAAGGAGTGGGTGATAGATCTGGCTTTCCTGACTGACATTACAACGCACCTGAACGATTTGAATTTAAGTCTCCAGGGTAAAGGCAAATTGGTGCATAGCATGTTTAATCAAATCAGTACATTTGAAAACAAACTCGTGTTGTGGGAGAAACAGATGAAAATTCTAAATTTTGCCCATTTCCCTACTCTCGGAAAATGCAATGTGACGTTGACTAAAAAATACGTTGACGCACTCCAAACAAAGAAAAATGATTTTTCTCGTAGATTTGGAGATTTCAAAACGCATGACAAAGTTCTAAAACTTTTTTCTGCTCCATGCAGTGTTGATGCTGAACAAGCCCCAGATAATATCCAAATGGAACTAATTGAGTTACAGTGCGACACGGAACTGCGAGAAAAATTTGATCGACATGATTTGTTGGAGTTCTATGCCAAATTTGTTCCGGAAGAGCGCTTCCCAGAGCTGCGAAATCATGCTCTTTTCGTAGCTTCTTTGTTTGGATCCACATACATTTGTGAACAACTGTTTTCCGTGATGAAGCAAGTAAATTCAAAAGCAAGAAATAAGATAAGTGATGAACATTTGGACAATTCATTGCGAATTTCGACCTCTAGCATGAAGGCTGATCTCGATAAGCTTGCTCAAGAAAAGTGTAAGTGAATTATGTATTAAAATGCGAAAAGTTTTTTTTATTGATTTTCAAATAAATTGAATGTGATATAAATCTACATTTTGTTGTTTGTATTTTTTGTTATTTTGGAAGAAAGAGCATTGCTTTACATTTCAGGTACATCTACTAGTAACGTGTCCTCAAAATAAGCTGTTTTTAATTAATTATTTTAGGCCATTAAAAATAACTCATTGCGGCCCGTGGCGTTGGCGCAAAATTTCACTTTGGCCCGCTGCAAGCATCTACCTGAGCACCACTGCTCTATCGCATTCCCCTCTCGGGTATCTGACCTGGGTTAGTTGCTCACTGTACTACTGCTGTTGTCATTAGCAACCGTCTAGGGAAAGCAAATTTTAGAGGCCAAAACAGCACCGGCAGTTTTTAGGAAGGAGAGTTCTTCCAGGCTGAGAAACCCGCTATAAATTGCGTTGGAGTCCGATCCACCGCCAGCAGCATTTGCTGTGATTCAGCCGTTATTGATTTTGATCGGATGCAGTGTCAGAAGTTACGCTTTTGGCCATTAGGCCGTCATCTGATTGGATTCCTCAGCAATTCTACAGCTCTCGATGATGGCATGTAGGCAGTCAAAACTGAAATAATTGATTTGATTGGAAAACTCTTTTTGTGATTGGTTTGCCTTATTACTTTATTTTCAGATTTATTACGGTGTAGACCGTGTGGATCTTTTACCAATTCCGTTGGATTCTTAAAAAACTTAGTACATACGATGCTGCTGCTGCTTGCTACTTTCTATAAAGAGCTTGCACATATGTGATCATATCTTGGCTGGAACTAGTGTTAGAATTTGGAATTGTTGTGACGCTGGGTGCGGCAACCACCACGGGTTGCACTGTAGACTCATACTCTAACACTATTTCCATTTCTTGTATCCAAAACGGATGCGGATCATTCAAGACATTGCAAGCTTTTTCGCCCATACCGTCACCGTTGGTCGTTACTAGTGGACCATTGTTCGGTTCGAAGAGCAACTTATCGGTGGGCAATTCTTCCATGATGCCTCCCCCTCCAAAGAGCGACATGGAATTGGAAAGCACCTCTAAACACTTCGGACAATGAAGGCATGCTGTTTTTTATTTACGCCCGGTGCACTCGTGATCCTTCAGTTGCTCCGCCATCTGGAAAAGCTTCATACAGAACAAACTAGCATATAAGTTCGTCTATACAGGCAGGCATCAAAGGTGGAACATAAACACTTACCAATTCCTATTACTTTTAGACTTTCGATTTTGTTTCGGAAAGCACTGATGGATGCTATTCGATTCACCTGCTCGAAATAAGCAAAACAAATTTCGATAGTGTTGCCAGAAATGGAAAGCGATGCTCGAATTGAAATGGCATGGCTGCCAGTAATCAATATCAATGCTCACGATTCGAGTAAGGATCGGTCACGATGAGACGTGATTACGCGATGAATTTCGCGATTACTAATACTGTTGCGATTAATGACGATAATGGAAGCGATGGATTTTTATGTGAATTTGATAAAGATTTGCAGCGATTCAATGTGCAATCGCACAGTTGCGTACTCCTCGACTGAGTGTACTGATTGAACGAAATGAAGAGACCAAAAAGTGTACACACTGAATAATTTTTTACACGTCGTTCACGACGGGTGTGAATTTTTTTGAGTTCTGCTACTGACACCTGGTTGACTGGAACAATGTCATTCGGTTCTTTTCCACACCAACAAGTTTAAAAATTCTCGGTGTTCTTAGTTTGTAGTTGACAAAATCAAATTCAATCCGGCCGGGAAAACATTTTAAGACCCAGCTATAATGGGGAGCGCACCTGTTGCGTATGCAACAAGGAAACGGCTTTTCCAAAATTTCAATCGTTTATTTTCGCGAACTGCGATTAAAATTTTCCTGTAAGAGGTTAACATTTGGTACAATATTACCGTTTACACCCTACTCTCGCGTACTTACGTTTGTGCGTTTCCTAAACGTTTGAACAGATGCAATTGACGGATGCTACGTACAAATTTGGGAAATTTGTATATAAAGGAATAGTAGCTAAATTCGAGTTCCACAAAGCCGATCTCAATTACTGACTAACCTAAAAACCGGTACTCTTCGTTATTTTCAACTTCTATTTTAAGTTCAATATTACCTCTTCGATTATGTTTAGCACTAATTTAATTGCTCTAATTCAGATACTTATAGCATGTAAGAACTAGTAATGTAGGCTTTAAGCTAGTAATTTATTAATTAACGTACACTTGCACGACCAACTGTTAACTTTCTATCTCATTTGCCGATTTCCACAATCACGAATTGAGTGACAGTTCTGTCATCTGTAACAACCAGCTTCACTTTGGAGTTCATGGAGACGGCGAAGCGCCGCGACATCAATGATGTAGATGAGTAGGTGCGGCGTCGCACGTGGGGCGCACGCAACAGTCCCCCGCAGTGGTTGGAGCCTGGGCTAACCCACTTCCGTTTGCACCTACGTCCAATACAGCTAGCTTGGTCGCAGGTCTCTCGTAAAGTCCTGTTGCTGTCTGGACAACCGCCGATCGAACTTGTCCATCTACGGAGGTCTTCACCGACACCACCCTACCCTTAGGCCAGCAGTTCCTCGGTAAATTCGGGTCAACTATCACGACGACTTCTCCTAAAGCGATTGGCCTTACTGGATAGAACCACTTGGTTCGACGGGTGATCGTGGGAAGATATTCTGCTACCCACCGCTTCCAGTAGAGGTTAGCCAGGGCCTGCGATGCCTGCCACGCGCGCTGCAATGCAAGTGGGCATTCATCGTACGGGACTAGTGGTTTCGTTCCATCCGAAGAACCCAGTAGAAAGTGGTTTGGGGTAAGCGATGGCGATGAACAATCATCCACGGGTACATAGGTTAACGGTCGGCTGTTTATGATGTTCTCTACCTCGATCAGGTAACTTCTTAACACCTCTTCTGTAGGTACTCGCTGTGGTTTAACCTTAACCAGGATCTTCTTCACAGTTTGGATGAGTCGCTCCCAACAACCACCCATATGAGGCGATGCAGGAGGGTTGAAACGCCATGACGTACTTGGCGTGGTAAATTCTGCCATTAGTTTGTCTTTGTCCAACACCGTCATTGCCTCTTTCAATTCTTTGTCCGCGCCCACGAAATTCGTCCCACGATCGCTGATGATTTCCACCGGAGTTCCACGTCGAGCAAAACAGTTACGCAGAGCCAGAATACATGAACTTGTATTCAGCGAAGCAGCCAACTCGATGTGTATCGCCCGGGTGGTTAGACACGTTACGATGACGCCCCAGCGCTTCTCATGATGACGACCTACGACAACCAAGAACGGGCCAAAGAAGTCAACGCCCACGTATGAGAATGGACGCACAAAGGCTGCTAACCTTGCTCTCGGTAAAGGAGCCATGGCCGGTGGAACTGGAGCGGCACGTTGAATTTTACAGACTTGACATTCTCGGCGAATTCGATCGTAAACAGAGCGAACTCGTGGGATGTGAAAAAGTTTACGCACTTCGTTCACACAGGTCTCGTGGCATTGATGATGATAGCGTATGTGAACATCGCGCACGACAAGTGAGGTGACCGGATGGTCTCGTGGGAGCACGATAGGATACCTGCTATTCTCGTCCAGGAAGTCGCATTCGCCTAACCGACTGTGAATTCGGATGACACCCCGCTCTTCGATAAACGGACTGACCTTGAACAGGCTATTCTTCTTATGAAGACGGTTGCCCAATGTAAGGACCGCTACTTCGGCTGCATATACATCTCCTTGCGCTCGCCTGATCTGAAATACCTCCGCCTCGAGAAGTTCTTCTTGAGTAAGTGGTCCGACGATCGGTTGTTGACTACCCTTCTTCCGCCGGATGTTATTCAGGAATCGTTGTACGAAAGCCGTTACACGTAGCAGGCGGTACCACGAAGAGAAGTTCTGTGGGAGCAGGATGGTATGCACTCTCCCTTCCGAATGATGAAGCACGCTTGTACGGATTTCTTCGACTGTTTCCACGCCAATCATCGATGATTTCGGCCATTCGTCTTTACGTTTCCACAGAAACGAGGGTCCATTAAACCAGCGGCTCGTTGGTGACAGATCCGGCTTGCTTGTCCACTTTGTACCATCATCGGCCCCGTTCGTCTTTGTGCCCAGCCATCTCCATTCAGTAATTTCCGTCGCTTCCAATATTTCGCCTACACGGAAGGCTACGAACTGGGAATACCTCCGATGGTCTGACTGAAGCCAGCACATGACGTTCCGAGCATCCGTCCAGAAGTACCGGCGGTTGACTAGGATGGAATGACCCGCTGTAATACTCCTAGCCAGTCGCGTACCGATGACTGCCGCCTGCAGCTCCAATCGAGGAATGGAGACGAATTTAAGTGGTGCTACCCGAGTCTTGCTTCCGATGAGCGCACAATGAACGCGTCCGCTATGCTCAAAGCGGAAATATGAAACTGCAGCGTACCCAAGCTCACTAGCGTCGACGAATGTATGAAGCTCGATATGTGCTTCGTCGATGCTCGTCTCGGCCCGGTAATAGCAACGGGGAATTTCTACCGACTCGAGTTCCGGCAAGATGCGCAGCCATGTACGCCATTTTTCTAACTCTTTTTCTCCAATCTGTTCGTCGTAGATGGCCATCAGCGTTCGAAGCATATCTCGTTTGGTTGGGTGTTTGACTCCGGTTAGAAGATCCCTGTTCCGGTCCGTGCAGAGCTTTTACCGGAAGACATCCGTCGTAGTGCTCCATCGCATTCCGAGGACCTTTTCCATGGCCAGATCGGAGTTCATGTCCATCGATTTATCTGCCTTCGGGATCTCGCCTAGCGCTTCCAACACAGCCTGCGAATTCGAGACCCAGTTCCTCATGTGGAACCCTCCCTGCTGATGAACGTATCGAACGTCGTTTGCCATTTTGACAGCTTCCTCCTCCGTATCCACGCTTGTCAGCATATCGTCGACGTAGTGTCTATGGTGGATAGCATCGACAGCAGCGGGATACTCGTTTGTAAACCGGGTCGCATTCTTATTCAGGACGAATAGCGCCGTGCTGGGTGAGCAAGTAGCACCGAACGTCACAACTTGCATAACGTAGTCGCATGGCTCCATTGAATTTTCGTTACTGCACCACACGATCCGCTGACTATCTCTATCTTCTAGGTTCATCCGCATTTGATGAAACATTTCTGCTACATCGCCTCCAAGACCTATCAATCTTTCCCGAAATTTATACAACACAGGCGGTAGATCGTTTATCTGATCCGGGCCCTTCATCAGCACGGAATTCAAGGAGACACCTCCGAAAGAAGCAGCCGCATCGAAGACAATCCGAACTTTGCCTGGTTTGTTGGGATTGAAAACGGGGAAAATAGGCAGGTACCATGTTCGATCTCCAGTTTTTCGGCTTTCTTCGGGCGTGAGTTTTCGCTCGTAGTCCGCCATCTTTGTCCGTACAGTCGCTGATAGTTCAGGCTCGCGTTCCATCCTCTTTGTCAGACATCGGTGACGTCTCAGCGCCATCGATCGGTTGTTGGGCAATCGTACGTCGTCATATTTCCAGAGCAGACGCACTTCGTATCGTCCTTCCCGAAGGGTAGTAGTTTCCTGCAGTTTCGCCAATGCTCGTTCATCCTCCTTGGAAATAAGTTGATTCTGCGGGGCACCGATCCCTAAGCTATCGAGCGCGAAGTATTTCTTGACGGTCTCGTGTAAGAGTTCATCCGATTCGTTGGACTGAAAGCAAATATGGTAGTTGTACGGAGCGACGTTCGTCGACAGACCATCTTCGGACGAACACGTTCCATAGATTGTCCATCCAAGGCGTGTCTTGACTGCAACCGGTTCATTTGGTTTCCCTTCGCGACTCTCCAATGCATGTACCACTCGGATATTGTTCATTCCGATCAATATCTTAGGCTGGATGTTGCTGTAAGATTCTATCGGCAGTCCATCGAGATGGGAATATTTCTGGGAAAGCTTGCGGATGGATAGAGATTGTGACGGAAGCTTCAGTTCCTTGACTGTGTAAACATCTGCCAAGCGGTTTTTAGCACTTCTATCACACGTCCCGGAAATATCGAGAGAGACACGCATAGCATCGTCTTCATATCGACAAGTGTCTGCCGTCCAGCGGAGACATAGTGGGTGTTTTTCGCCTTGCAAGTTTAACTCTTTCGCCAGACATTCCTCCATCAGTGTGAGAGAAGATCCACTGTCCAAGAAAGCATGAGTGCGCAGCTTGACTCCGTTGTTGTACAACGTAACCGGAACATATTGGAATAGTACAGCTTTGTTTCCTCCTCGGTGAGTGTTGCACGAATTGCCTTCCCGGGCACTGCCTGCGCTATGCTGCGGAGCTTGAGTGTATTGCTTCGATCCCAACGAAGATGACGACACTATTTTATCCTTGGCATCGTTGTGCATGAGGCGATGGTGCTTGTACTCACAGCCGTTCTTCCCACATGGCTTTGCGAACTTGCACGGACCTCGGTGGCTCCTCAGACAACTACGGCATAATTTATGTTCTCGAAGAGTGGCCCAACGTGCGGAAAGATCCATTGAACCAAATCGTTTACACTTTTCAACTACTACACAACTACCGTTGCAGACAGCGCACCCGTTACTTGTTACTTGTTGCGTGGGTTCCAGAACAGTTTCAATGTGCGCGTTCAGAAAACCATCGTCCTACCGTCCACGGCGAGTCTTGTTATCGAAGGAACTTGAAATTTGTGGCATCGTTACTGCGCTTGCTGCTTCCGCCAGCTTGTACAACCAATCGCTGAAGTCGGGCAGTGTTACTAATCGTAGAGACTGACGATGGGTTGCCCAATTCAGACGAATCATCGGAGGGAGACGTTCGGCCAGATTGTGCAACAGTGTTAAATTACATAGATGCTCCTCTAACTCGCAGGCCTTCACAGTGGCTACCATGTTGCGAACAGCTAGTGCAAAATCGACGAGTGTACCCAAACGATCGGTTTTGGGTGCGGGAAAGGCGTTTATCTTCTGCAGCAGCGAATGAACGATGATTTCGGGACGGCCGAAGAGCATTCTCAAAGTAGAGAGAACCTGCTCCAGATTGATTGGATGCAACAGCTGACATTTTACCGCTTCCAATGCCTTTCCTCTTAGACACTTCTGTAAGCGGGCCATATTCTCCTCAGGCAAAAATCCACAAAGGTTCGTTGTATTCTCATATGTGGCAAAAAATAGCGGCCACTCCTCTGGTTCACCACTGAATATTGGTAACTCCTTGGCGACTGCATGACGTGCGGCGATTTGGCTTCTATTTAGCATCGCCGTCCCCCCCATGGCCGAAGGAAACTCGTAAGAGTCGTACGGGTAGTATTCTTGAGCAGTATGACGCGGAAGACCAACATAAGAGGTAAACGCGGAAGCGTTTGGACGCTGATATTGACTCGACTGGGAAAACGACGGCATATGTGGATGTTGATCGGTTCTAGAATGAGCAAATGTCGAAACATTGGGACGTGAATTGGCTGGAGGTAGATTAAATGCCAGCAAATTTGGCCGCTGGTTGGCTCGAGGTGGATCAATGGCCGAAAAATTGGGGAGATTGTTGACCAAAGGTGGAATTTCAACGGGAACGTGCAGTTGTTGTTCTCTCGTACGCGGAATGAATATTGGCTGGTTATGGCTTTGCTACATATTAGGAGAAGCAAACGGTGGAATATTGCGGCGATGACCGTTCATAGGAGACAAATGGAATGCAGGAGGATCACTTACGTCGTTTCGTACTGGGTTACTTTTGCTACCATTGCCTTGATCCACAGGGTCAGGGTTCCCGGTTGACTCGAGCAGAAGTTGAAACTTACGTAGCATAAACTTGCGCTCGATGGCTTCTTCTTCTTCCAACAATTGGATCCGGAGTTCATCGGGAAGTTTGTTCAGTAGATCGGGATCGACAAAAGGCTGTCTGGGCGCTGCCGGCTCACCCGGTTGCACAATCGATGTTTGTGAAGTGCGTGGGCGTGGGGTTGGTGGCTGCGGATTTGCTACTCGTGGTGTTCGCGGACGTGGGGTAGGTGGTTGTGGATTTGTCAATGGATTACGTGGGGGCGTGATTGATGTTCGCGGTGTAGGCAGACGTGGGACTAACTGCGTTGGTATTGATGACTGCGGGCGTAGTAATGGCTCACCTGTAGTTACCGAATGTGGCGATTGTGGAGCAGGAACTTTAGCAATGGTGCATTCCTGGCAGCTCCAATCATGGTTGGCTACATCCTCATCTACTCCGACGCAGTCGAAGTGAAACCACCGCTCACAGTCGTCGCAGCTGACCATCTCGTTGTTGTCTGGCAGTTGGTAGAGCGAACAGGTCTGCTGCACGCTGTCATCCGGCATCGGATCCACCGTTCGGTTCATTAGCGGCATGTTTGTCGTTTTCGAAAAACGAAAATTTTAATAATGTTGCGTATGCAACAAGGAAACGGCTTTTCCAAAATTTCAATCGTTTATTTTCGCGAACTGCGATTAAAATTTTCCTGTAAGAGATTAACATTTGGTACAATATTACCGTTTACACCCTACTCTCGCGTACTTACGTTTGTGCGTTTCCTAAACGTTTGAACAGATGCAATTGACGGATGCTACGTACAAATTTGGGAAATTTGTATATAAAGGAATAGTAGCTAAATTCGAGTTCCACAAAGCCGATCTCAATTACTGACTAACCTAAAAACCCGTACTCTTCGTTATTTTCAACTTCTATTTTAAGTTCAATTATCGTATCATATTACCTCTTCGATTATGTTTAGCACTAATTTAATTGCTCTAATTTAGATACTTATAGCATGTAAGAACTAGTAATGTAGGCTTTAAGCTAGTAATTTATTAATTAACGTACACTTGCACGACCAACTGTTAACTTTCTATCTCATTTGCCGATTTCCACAATTGAGTGACAGTTCTGTCATCTGTCGACTACCGCAACCAGCTTCACTTTGGAGTTCATGGAGACGGCGAAGCGCCGCGACATCAATGATGTAGATGAGTAGGTGCGGCGTCGCATGTGGGGCGCACGCAACAGCACCGGTGCTGTTTTTCTTGTTGTTAAACCCATCAACACCTGTCATTCTGTCAATTATATAACATTAGAGATCAGAAGATCAAAGATCGGAGATTTTTCAGAATGTTTTTGCCAATGGTTTGACTAAATCATTTTTACTGCCAGTAGTGCGTCGTTAGCAGAAAACAAGGAATACTTGCTCTTTCGTTTGGCTGAAGGTGAATGTGTGAATGCATGCATTTCAACACTTATCATGACCAATCCATCAATAAACCGATTGTTCATTTTGAAGACTTCATTATTTATCATTTCCGAGCAATCGAAATACTATACATAATCAGAATTTGCCATCAAATTAATCATAAAATCCTCAACAGTCACGATTCCGGGAGCTTTCCCATTTCAAAATAGTCAGCATTTTACGAAAACTGCAGTCGCTGTAAAAAAAAGTAAGAGAAGCATTTTTGACGTAGACTACGTCTTACGGCAAGGGTAGGATGTCAAATGAAAATCTAAAATATTGCGACCCGTACGTTTTGTACGTGAATAACTCAAATAATCCACGATAGATTTACATGATTTCTTCCTCAATCGGTCGTAAATTTTACCACGCTCCAATTCAATTGTCAAACATTATTCTCAAACAATAGTAAACTATTGAAAATAACGCAAATATAAGGTGATGTCTTATAATGTCATTCTGCAGAGTAAATTTACCAAATTTCCTATCACAGATTTCAAATCGAAGCAAGGAACGTCTTGCATCATCTTCTTCTTCTTTGTATTAGAGAGGAACTTTAACCAATCATGTCATGCGTCTCTCCATGTACGTCTCGCATGCAGCTGAGAAAGCACACTTAGGAAAAATTTGCCTCATTCGTTTGGCAGCATTGAAGCTGTGCGGAGCTGGTCGCAGGTAGCTGGTTGCAGGCAGCTGGTCGCAGCTGCTTCATTCGTCCGGCAGCGGAGCTGGTCGCAGAGGCAGCTGGTGGTGGTACCAAGGCTCACCCAAACAGCGATCGTCGCGATGAGGTAAAATGGCGGATTATGAGGGCGCACAATCGCGTCGGTTTGTTCAAGCCGCAGTTTTACCATAGACTAACTCTAAGACCAGTAGGTCCCATACAAAAACGATTTTTTTCTTGGCTCAGTCAGTACTAGCACATCGGTCCCAAGCTTGGTCCCAAGCTTAATAATGCGCCCCTAATAATGAACTCACACGAACACACTCTCAAATATTCTGTCAAAATAACACTGCAAATCAAAACAAAGGCGCAAATGTGTATAACAAGGTGCTGGCTTCAAGGTGTAATTCGGACCAAGGGGTTCTACAACAGTGAACCAATTTCAAACCGCTAGTTGCATATTGATTGTTGGTTTTACCTCATCGTGGCGATTGTTTCGTCGCAACTTTTAAAACGCTGCTATTTGAGGGAAAGCGTTCTTGGGGGCGAGCAGCAGTAGGTTCAAATAATCTGTCCTTTTATGAATTGATCAATAAATCAATTCAATTTCTAATTTAAGAGAGTTATTTGAATAAGAGTTTATCTAACATTTCGGTCGATTGGCAGTCATATTGGATTTTGCCAAGTCGTTACTAGGCAACAGTGCGCTATGCAGCGGATCCATAAAATCAGTGAAAATAAATCAAAGGCTACACACTCAGATTATTTTACAGAAATCTGTAAAGTTTTACCGAATTCTCAACAGCTGAACGTTCGGTAATCCAATTTTACGGATTTCGGTATAATTTTACCGAAATCCTGTAATTTTTTTTACAGATATCTCTAAAATTTCACCGAAGTTCGTAAAAAAGGATTACCGAACCGAGCTGTTGAGAATTCGGTAAAACTTTACAGATTTCTGTAAAAAAAATCTAAGTGTGTAATGGTGCTTTGATTTATTTTCACCGAAAAATCCTACCAGATACAAATCCATCTTTGCTAATTTAATATTCTCAGCTTGAGAGTTTGTTTGATTGGGATTTTCGTTTCAAATTGTCGATTGGCAGCCAGTGGAATTAGCAAAACTTGTTTTCACTTCGTCGCATAACTTAAACCACACAAATTCCCTATCACGGACACCATTTTCGATGTCGAACATGATATTCCGAACCAACATTCTCTGTAATGGAAGAGGCGAATGATCAATGGGTTCAAGCCTCTCTTATAAATAACAACAACAACAACAACATTCTCTGTAAATTCCAATTAGTAGTGTGTTATAAACAGTTGTTCTATTGTGTTAACGGTTCGCGTTGGATAGAGACCTACCTCTAGGAAGAAAAACTTTTTGAGAAACATAGTGAAAGTGAGAATGCCTAACCGATTTGATCCAGAACGCTTGCGCAGATTCAGGAAGCGCATAAAGAGCGAACATACGGGAAATCCTCCGAAACGACCATGCGCCGATGCCGAGCGAGCTCGTAGTCACGGGCGAAATTGAAAGCAGCAAGAGGTAATGCGTTGCCAACAACTAGTTGGGACGCTGGAGATGGTCCTTCAAGTCGAGGTAGGAAATTGATATTTATTAAATTTAAATCAATTTGACAAAGTGCATGTCATCATAGCAATTGAATATCTCTCTATGTTATCGTTCCCTGTTTTAATAAATTTCAACATAGTATTAATTGTATTCTGGTTATGACATGCGCAGCATGCTCTTGCGAACCTACAAATGATATCGATACAAATAATGCGCTGAACATATTTTGATGCGTGATTATTTTCTCAGGTGTTTATTTAATATTTATAAGAATTTATTATACAGTATCCAACCTTTTCTCGCATACCCATTGCAAAGAATAATGATATTTTATAAAACTAACTCTCTTTCTTCTACGAGATCTAATATATTTATATATATTTTGATTTCCCTAACGTTTTGCCATAATGGATTCACTAATTTACCTGATATTCACATAGAAACATGAATAATAATTTCACAAGAAAACCATTGATCATGTTTTAGATACGCATTTAACCTTATATTCCCAACTATGGCCTAATGTATTCGTCACAAAGTAAAATGTAGAATATAAAAGTTTTCAAAAGTAAGAGTGAGCGATTGTGTATTTTTCGAAGGGCTTATTCATACCAACACCTATATAACTAAATTAATATCGTAGGAATTTTAATGTTTTGAAATGGAATGGTCGATTGATCACCTGAGAAAGTCATTTAGATGTTATAAAGTAGCTTTATATTCCGTATAGTATACCGAATGCCCGGAGCGATAATATAAATAAATGCCCGGAGCGATGAAATAAACCGCAAATCATCGAGAAACTTTGCGCATCTTACGACGAACAACTGGGAGTAGCCGATGAATATGGCGATATCTGTGCTTCAGAGCTAGTTATACGAGACACAGCCACGTTGCTCTTTTCGATTTTCATTTCACCAGGTATGATTTAGAATTATATTTCTTTGTTTGATATATTGTTCAACATTTTATTTGTTTTTTCCAGGTCTCACAATCAAACAGATTAAACCTGCAACCTGGTGAAATACATCAGAAAAGGTATGCCAGTTACTGTGACTGGCAATTTTAACATCATTGTTGCAAAGTCAGAGAAACTTCCCTTCATTGATTTCATGAAGAAGTACCTTTATCTCGACTTGGCTTTGAACTGTCAAACAAATAGTCGCGATGAAGATTCTGCCGCTTCAACCTTCGTTCGTGAAATTCGTTTACAATGCCAGCAATATTATGCATTTTTCTTGAACCACCGTCCAACGATTTTAATTTTCGACGAATAAACATTTAGTAATGTCAAGCGATAATGATTATAAGAATGATTATCATTAATTTAATAATTTTATATTCCCTAACAGATCCTCAACTATCTTCTAGGCCTTAAAGATAGTTCATCGTTAAACGTGCAACCGTGGCCGTGTCATCATTTAAACCAAAAGGCCCTTTTCAAGGCCACCAAAGAGTTATAAAGAGTGTACAAGAGAATTTTCCCACGCACTGACTTCATAAAACCAAACGGCCCTTTGCAGGGCCACCAAAGAGTTATAAAGAGCTTGAAAGAGAATTTTCCCACATACTGACTTCATAAAACCAAACGGACCTTTTAAGGGCCACCAAATAATATCTCAAGAGCGTACAATAGAACTTTCTTACATACTGGCTTCAAAACGCTGGTCTAATGTCCCATAAGAGCCGCACCCGTCATATTGTGACTTAAACTGCTTCTATCGGTAAGGGTAAGCAACCGGCACGAATAATTGAAACCCTTTTAACGCTAATAATAGCCACACAGAATTTCCCTGACATTGTAATGCATCACTTGGTTTAACGTTGTCTACGTCAACCGGTCGTGTCTTGTACACAACCCCACTGATTTTTTTGTTTTTATTCAGGAATTAAATGAAAAGCAATTCGTAGGCACCGGGAGCAACTTGAGGTCATGATCAGCATTCGAGGCGAGCAACACCACTTCCTTTCCAGCACCAGCATCACCAGCATCAAACACGGCCACGTTTCGGTTAAAAAGCTGAAATTTTACTCAATAATTTGTATTATCAAGCAGTGTGTGGCGTTTTCGAAGTGTATTTTTCTGTATTTTTCTTGTTTAAAATTGCTGCAAGAATAGATCAAAACATATACAAGTTTGAAAATGATGCAAAATAGATCCGGTATAAAATAAAATTTACACTAGTGTAAAAAACATATTAAAGTTAATTAAATATCAAATTGATTGAATTTCATAACATTACCATATAAAATTGTATGATTGGTGTCATAAACACTCCTAATGATTTAATTATGGCAAGCGTATGAGTTTCATTGTGCCATCTTATGAAATAAATTGGTTGGTGGTATGGAACTCATATGCATTGGTAATACTAATTATTATATTCATTTATGTATGTCACATTATTTTTTATTGAATTCAACTAGTATATTTACTCTACACATACTATATTTACATGAAATTCATTTACAAAATATATATCAATGCTACTCAGTAAGAAATACAATACAGTGTTTATCAATTTAAAATAAAACAGATAGGATTCGAATGGAGTTATTACCGACAATCTTGAGCCCACCATCATGATGCAGTTCTCCCACATCGCCTGTTTGGAATCACCATTGGCCTCGTTGAAGAAGCCCTCATCGGTCTTGCAATTGCTCCTCCCATAACATTCTAGCGGGTAGTGTTTGTTCGTTACTCGGTAATGCATGACGTGATGATCCCTACAACATTGTACATCCTGCGTCAGCAAACAGTTCGAGCAAACAGTTCGAAGGCATGGACCAGGGGCAAGAATTCGATCAGCATGCCGTCCGCGTAGATCTCGAACATGTCGCAGAAGTTCTTCTTGGATTTTATGCAGATGGCATACGACTTTTACGCCAGTTTACAACACCACTGCAGTGGTATTTTTGAGGTTGGTCTTAAAAATATAAATCATATGCACGATTTGGACCACCGTTGAAGATGCCCAGATGATTCTCGGGGTCTGGGAAACATTATAAGTCTTCTTGTCTGGATATTGATTCCTGGGATGGTAATTATTAGTGTCTCCCATCAAGAATGGAGTTCAGTTTTCTTTTTGCTTTCGATTAGGACGGCATTGTAATCCATTTGCATTGTTCTTGTTTCATCAACCCGGTCGCTTTTGTGGTAGCAGAAATGTGCTGCGTATAGGATAGCAGGTGAAAAGTCCCTTCTCGTCAAGATCAGATCTGAGCGGTCAATGTTGCACGCTTTGACTGCCAATTCAGCCGAACTGATATACCATTATGGGCATGGAAAAAAAGGTCAAACTGCACATGCCGCATACCCAGGATCATATCTGCTATGTGCGTATATACGATTTTTCATGGGGAATGCACGGGGTCAGCCAAAAGTGCGTCGACAAGATTGAAGGCAACGTATGGTTCTGCAGTAACCGGAGAAAAGGAATCAGAAACGCTAGAGGTGCTGGAAAAAGAAATTGAGGAAGCTGCTACAATGTCAGTGGATACCGAAATTCGTTACGATAAACCGAAGGAGATGAATTATCGTGATTGTGCGTTGATACAGTTCGCCTCATTTATGTCAACGGGGATCAACAAACATAAAGAGTCAGCTAGAATTGCAAAGTAACAAAAGGAAGCAAACATTATATCGCGCCCACGAAAGAAGAAGAACCACAGTTTGATGAAAGAACACTGTCTATGGCTCCGTAATGCTCACGCGATTCAGCAGTACAAATAAATAAACTGGTTAAATAAAATCAGGATTGGAGTTGCCCTATAAAGAAATTAATCTAGTGGGTTATACATAAACTGGTGTAGTTTGAGAAAGCGTGTTCATGATTTCATTTAGTGGGTACAATGTTTTCGGACATCAGTAAATAATACCCACAGTTGTAAGTGTCATTTTCGTTTTTACGACACCAACGGCCGGTTAATTCTGTGATCGAGAGAAGAGGTAACCATATCGCATTAAGCAGACGCAATAAATTGCATCTTCTGCCATCATACGGTGGAAGCGTTAAATTGTAATTTTGGTACAGAGGCAAAACGTTGAAAATATACTTTGTGAATAAATTGATAGTGCTAACGATTAGATTCGTCAACCGAATACCGTGTCAAAGAAATCTGCACCGCCAACAATGGAAATCACCGAGAACAACTTCGAGCGTCTCGCCAACTATCTGCAGCAAACATTGAGCCCTGATCCCGAAGTGCGCCGGCCTGGTAAGTGCATTCATTTCGAAAAAGGTTATGTTTATGAATTGTCGTCATTGATGATGTTTTCGGGTTTTAGCGGAGCGTTTTATAGAGAGTATCGAAATAAGTCAAAATTATCCGCTCTTATGTTTGCACCTCATCGATCGCCAACAAGTGGACATTACAATCCGGGTGGCAGCTGCGATAGCATTTAAGAATTTTGTCAAGCGCAACTGGGGTTATCACTTGGAGAACGATGGGCCCGATAAGGTGGCTGAATCCGATAGGAACGGTATTAAAACCATGATCGTTCCACTCATGCTGAAATCTCCGTCGTCTATCCAGAAACAACTAAGCGATGCTGTCAGTATTATAGGAAAATACGACTTCCCTCTTAAGTGGCCTCAGTTGATGGATGAGATGATTGAGAAGTTTGCCACGGGTGACTTTAACGTCATCAATGGAGTCCTACAGACGGCTCATTCCCTATTCAAACGCTATCGGTACGAGTTCAAATCGCAAGAACTTTGGGAGGAGATAAAATTCGTTCTAGATAAACTGGCGAAACCCTTAACGGAGTTGCTTCAAGCCACTTTGGGTCTAGCTCAAGCTCATGCCAACAATGAAGAAGCATTGAAAATTATCTACGGGTCGCTTGTTTTGGTGTGTAAGGTTTTTTACTCGTTGAACTCTCAAGATTTACCTGAGTTCTTCGAGGATAATATGGATACTTGGATGAAGGCATTCCACGGGATGTTAACAATTGACATTCCATGTTTGAAAACATCAGAAGATGAAGATGCGGGAATTTTGGAACATCTACGTTCGCAAATTTGCGAAAATCTTTGTCTATATGCTCAGAAATACGACGAAGAATTCGGTCCTTACATGCCACAGTTTGTGACGGCTGTCTGGGAATTATTGGTCAATACCGGAACTCAAACAAAATACGACACTTTGGTTTCAAATGCGTTGAATTTTCTGAGCACTGTTGCCGATAGGAATCACTACAGACATCTTTTTGAAGATCCAAACGTGTTGGCAAGCATCTGTGAGAAAGTAATCATACCTAACATGGACTTCCGCTTGTCGGATGAGGAATTGTTTGAGGATAATCCCGAGGAGTACATCCGCCGAGACATTGAAGGATCCGATGTAGAAACCAGACGCCGAGCTGCATGTGACTTAGTGAAAACTCTGTCTCAAAACTTCGAATCTAAGATCATTGAAATTTTCGGGCAATATTTGCAAGTCTTGCTGGCCAAGTACGCCGAGAATCCGGCCAATAACTGGAAAACAAAGGACACTGCCATCTACCTAGTAACTTCAATGGCTTCCAAAGGACAAACGCAGAAACTCGGTGTCACGCAAACATCCGAGTTGGTACCTTTACCTCAATTCACTCAACAACAAATAATTCCCGAATTGGAACGAGCTGATGTAAATGAACTTCCGGTACTGAAGGCAGATGCTCTCAAGTTTATCATGACCTTCCGGACCATTCTCGGACCACAAATCATTGTGGCCACGCTGCCACTGGTAGCGAAACATCTCGCAGCTGGAAACGTTGTAGTTCACAGTTATGCCGCTTGTGCAATCGATAAAATCCTCACCATGAGGGGATTGGACAATAAACCGATTGTTACTAAGGAAATTTTGGCTCCGCTGAGTGCCGAACTGATTACCGGACTTTTTGCCGCATTTACCGTTCAGGGTTCCAACGAAAACGAATACATCATGAAGTGTATTATGCGAACATTGAATACACTGCAGGAAGCTTCGCTTCAGTTTATGATCGTGGTGCTGCCGCGATTGACGGAGATCTTAACCGTAGTTTCCAGAAATCCTTCTAAACCACATTTCAACCATTATCTGTTTGAAACGTTGTCGCTCTCGGTTAAGTAAGTTTTCTAAATGGTCGCTTCTTCTAGACAATAAAGTACCTATTTTTTTCGCAGGCTCGTTTGCAAAGCAGATCCCAATGCGGTCAGTTCGTTCGAAGAGGCCCTATTTCCAGTGTTCCAAGGCATTCTGCAGCAAGACGTTCTCGGTATGTGTTCACTGTATTAAGTCGAAAAATATCTATCAATTTCTGCTTTCGTTTCTCCAGAATTCATGCCCTACGTATTTCAAATGTTGTCGCTATTCCTGGAGATTCGCGAGGGTAAAAGTGCCATCCCAGACACGTATCTGTCGCTATTCCCGTGTTTGCTAGCGCCAGCACTATGGGAGAGACCAGGCAATGTCACACCATTGATTCGATTACTCTGCGCCTTTGTTCGTCAAGCTTCGCCACAGATTAGCGCAGAAGGCAAGTTGAACGGTGTGCTCGGCGTGTTCCAGAAAATGATCGCCTCAAAGAGCAACGACCACGAAGGATTCTACCTAATGCAGAACCTCTTACTGCATTATCCATCGTAAGTTGCTCAGTTTAATTTAACGCTCACTACAGCGGGTTAATGTGCATTGTTCACAATATTTTTCAGTGAGGAACTAGGGCAAAGCATGCGTCAGATATTCTCGCTGCTGTTCCAACGATTGAGCTCCTCCAAGACGACCAAATTTGTGCGAAGTTTCATCGTTTTCCTGTGTTTGTACGCGGCCCGAGTTGGCGCTCAGTCACTTGTGCAGCTGATTGACAACATCCAAGCTTCGTAAGTGCTCAATGAAGTCCCTTGCGAGCTATTGTCAGAAAATTAAAACCTTCTTTTCACAGAATGTTTGGAATGGTCATCGAACGCATCCTGATTCCCGACATCAACAAAGTGTCCGGTGAATTGGAACAGAAGATTGCTACTGTCGGTATCACTAAACTGCTGTGTGAAGCTCCAGAATTGTTATCGGACGCTTACGTAAAGTTCTGGCCACAATTGTTACAGACGGTTATCCAAATCTTCGAACTCCCGCCGGACGAGTCCAACATCGACGGAGATACCTTCATTGAAATCGAAGATGTACCCGGCTATCAGGCTGCTTATTCGCAGCTTAACTTTGCCCAAGCAAAACCCATCGATCCTTTGCCAGAAGTGACAAACGTCCGTCAATTCCTTGTGCAGAATCTTGGCAAGCTAGCTCAGTCGAATCCAGGTAAGATCGGTGTTCTTGTGGCATCGCTGCCGACGGCCCACCAGGAGGCGCTGCAGAAGTACTGCGCACAGAGTGGCATACAAATTGCCTAAATTCCTACACAAGAACCTTCTTCACCTATACCTACCTTATTTTTAAGCCAACTGCATTAAATCGAAAGGTATCATCAGTGTTATTGTGTAAGCGAGAGTTTGAATAAAAATTGTATGTGTTACTTTTTATGGGGACATGTGTGGGGCTTTTCGAAACAAAAGTGTCCTTATGCGTGCTGGCTTTTGCGTATACTATCTATTCTTACTGAATCAAGATTAACATCAGTAGTCAACTTAAGCCAAAGTACGGGTAAGTCATAAACAGAAAACACTTATTTTAAAGAGTCTATACCGTAATTCTGCGCAGCGCCTAATAATGCGCATTTTGCCAAAATTTTGCAGTTAATTGCCAGATTCTCATACACAAGAGGACAACATCTATTGACATGTAGAACTAAATTCCAAGAATATTCAACAAAATATTAGTTTGAAATGTTTTAAAATGCGCAGAATATGGATACTTACTTCACGGTAGAATACTGCCATTAACCGGAACATTCGCCATGGCGGACGAAAACATGCGTGTAGACATGTTTTTGAGTTCTTTCTTTGTTTTATTTGTCAATTCCTCCCTAGTTTTTGCGAAAAAATTGTTGAAGTAGATCTTACGCTTCAGATTGGCCCATAAATTCTCGATGGGACGCAGGTGGGGGACGTTGGGCAGGTACGCCGACTTGGGTACCTCATCGATATTCAGCCGCTAAATCTCCTTCAACGAACGCGTCGAGTAGTGGGTCGACGCCAGATCCGGCCAGAGCACCGCGTCTTCGCCCTTATGGTGTTTCTTGACGAACGACGCAACTTCCAGCAGGCATTTCATTTCCCCATAAATTTCCCCGTTCACGGCCAGTCAGGTGCTGCTGTGTCAGCCACAGCAGCACCTTCTTGGGGAACTTGGTTTGAGAAATGAACTTCACCTCGGAGCTCACTTCCTTCGTGAGGGAAGTAAAATACGAAGTGCCTTACCAGTCGTTGCCATCCAGGATGAGATAGGTCTTGTCGTCCATCACCACCGCCACGTCGCGATTCGCTGGGATAATCTAGTGGCCCATCCTATTCAGCCGATGTCGCTGCGTCATTGCCTGCAGCTCCGAAACCAGTGGACGCGACTTCCGCTTCCTGACATGTATGTTCATGTTCGCCATGTACTTTTTGAGTGTTTAGCCGGTTGAACCGCCCTCCCGGCCAAGCGCACGCAGCGATGTAGCCACTTTTCCCTCGGTCTTCCTCTTCAGCATCCTTTGGAGCTTCTTGTCGCTCAGGGTCGTTGGGCGTCCAGAACCGGGCTTTCTGTCGATGCTCAGATTGTTGTCTAATAGTACCAAGATGTTGTAGATGCCGGAACGGGCGTATCCGGCGTCGACAAAGTGCGCACGATGTCCGTTTTCGACGCGGCGGGGTGCCGTTCTTTGAACGGAGTTGCTTCACTGTTTTTGCCACCACGGTTAGAGTTTGACTGATAGAGCTGTCAAATTTTGTCTGCTGACTCATGGGTTGCTATGATTGATGTTGCATGGGTTATTTTGTCAGTGCGGGTGAAGGTAAACCTATGAAAAATCGGCCGTTTTTGTAATGCAAACGTTAAGGACTTCAAGCAATAAATACAGGAAAAGTCTTCAGCCATCCAGAAAGGTGGCGGCAGCATTACGACGAGCATCTAAATGGCGATGCGGCAGAGAACGAAGGTGGCATGGTACTGACCTTGGAAGCACGCGCGGAAGACGATAGATTCCCGGCTCCAGATCTGCAGGAGATTAAGGAGGAGATCGGCCGGCTGAAAAACAACAAGACCGCTGGCGTAGACCAACTGCCAAGTGAGCTTCTAAAATACGGTGGTGAAGCACTGGCGAGAGCGCTGCACTGGGTCATTACTAAAATTTGGGAGGAAGAGGTTTTACCGGAGGAGTGGATGGAAGGAGTCGTGTGTCCCATCTATAAAAAGGGCGACAAGTTGGAGTGCGGCAACTACCGCGCGATCACATTGTTAAGCGCCGCCTACAAGGTACTCTCCCAAATTTTATGCCGCCGTCTATCACCGACTGCAAGAGAGTTCGTTGGGCAATATCAGGCAGGATTTATGGGCGAACGCGCAACTACGGACCAAGTGTTTGCCATCCGCCAAGTATTGCAAAAATGCCGCGAATACAATGTGCCCACACATCACCTGTTTATCGATTTCAAATCAGCGTACGACACAATTGATCGAGATCAGCTATGGCAGAGTATGCACGAATACGGTTTTCCGGACAAACTGACAAGATTGGTCAAGGCAACGATGGATCGAGTGATGTGCGTAGTACGTGTGTCAGGGACATTCTCGAGTCCCTTTGAAACTCGCAGAGGGTTACGGCAGGGTGATGGTCTTTCGTGCTTGCTATTCAACATCGCTTTGGAGGGTGTAATAAGAAGAGCGGGGATAGACACGAGTGGCACGATTTTCAGAAAGTCCGGCCAGTTACTTGGTTTCGCCGATGACATCGACATCATGGCACGGAATTTTGAGAAGGTGGCAGAAATGTACACTCGACTGAAGGCTGAGGCCAAACGGATCGGACTGGCCATTAACGTGTCGAAGACAAAGTACATGCTAGGAAGTACAAGTCTCCCAGCTCGAGTTTGTACCGACGGCGATGAAATCGAGGTGGTCAACGAATTCGTGTACTTGGGCTCACTGGTGACCGCCGATAACGACACCAGGAGAGAAATTCAGGGGCGTATTATGGCAGGAAACCGTGCTTATTTTGGACTCCGCAAAACTCTCCGGTCGAAAAAAGTTCGCCATCGTACGAAATTAACCATCTACAAAACACTGATTAGACCGGTAGTCCTCTATGGACATGAAGCGTGGACTATGCGCGCAGAGGACCAACGCGCCCTTGGAGTTTTCGAACGGAAGGTGTTGCGTACCATCTACGGCGGAGTGCAGATGGAAGACGGATCGTGGAGAAGGCGAATGAACCATGAGTTGCATCAGCTGCTAGGAGAACCTACAACCGTCCACACCACGAAGATCAGGCGATTACGATGGGCCGGGCATGTCACCAGAATGTCGGATAACAACCCGGCAAAAATGGTTCTCGTCAATAATCCGACTGGAACACGACGAAGAGGTGCGCAGCGCGCAAGGTGGATCAACCAGGTGGAGGATGATCTGCGGACACTTCGCAGACTGCGCGGCTGGCGACAGCTGGCCATGGACCGAGTGCAATGGAGACGACTTCTATGTACAGCAAGGGACACACAGGCCTTAGACTGATTGGTAAGGTAAGGTCTTCAGCCATCCGAAAAATAAAGCCTAGCGTTCTTGACGCCTTGTGCAAGATGTAGGAGATGTGAAGCTTGTACGTCAACAGAGAATCCAGAACAACCCCTAGATCTTTTACGTCGCACGTTTGATTACAGTGCCTTGAAGCTTATAGTCGAAGAGAATTGGCTCCTTTTTTCGAGAGAAAGTGATCACCGAAGACTTCTCCGAATTAAACACCATACGGTTGAGGCTGCACCAGCAAAGATTCGTAAAAGGATCTTCAGGTCATCGGCATATGAAAGACGGGAGCCTACGAGGGCCAGGTTCACATCAAGAAGATCAGCGGCCCTAGATGGCTCCCTTGAGGTATTTCTGCATTGGCTGGAAAAACGTCGGACATGCAATCACCAACAGCAACTGTCAGCAGACGACCAGTGAGAAAGGAGCGAAACCGTTTTAAGAGACTTCCATTAACTTCAAGTTTATGTCATTTTGCGATAGCGATGTCGTGATTAAGCTTGTCAAACGCTGCTGTAAGGTCAGTATAGATGACGTCCATTGGCACCCTTTCAGCCATATTTTCCGTAATAAGTAAAATGGGACACGACAGATTAGTGGTAGTGGAACGGCCGACCTTAAATCCGTGTTGATCTTCACTTATGTTAAGAGGTGACGCTTCTTATCCCGAAAGAGATAATAGTGGTAAGTCGTACACATGCTTATATCGAAAATATAACGATGATATAACGTACTAGTAAATTTGATATAGTTATTGCGAATATCCACAATTCCATATGATAGTCCTGATCGTAATAAAATGTTATCCCAACAACGTGTCGTCGTTTATAATGACTGGGCAGAATATGGGACAGTTTAGCTTTAATACCGCACCTAACTTACAGAAAAATGTACAGGAAATGTGATTGGCCAAAACATACGAAACAAAATTCAGCTTTATTCTAAGGTTACGCTTTGCAATTCTTGTATTTTATGAAAATCACCAACGAAGGAATTATCATCTAACTTCCATTGTATTTCTAAATGTCTCAGCAAAAACTAAAGTACCCTCCACTATAATTTGTTACATTGTGATGTTTCTTAGGTTGTAGGATCTTGTGTGGCTTCTAGAATTTAAACTAACAAAAATGATCATAATTTATTAGCTGAGGAATGGTAGCACTATATTAAAGTTCATAATTTATGAAACGTAGTTTAAGAAATCAATTCACCTCTCCTATCAACTTTCAGTTATTTCTCCTCTAAACCTCTAATCTCGCCTTAGCCACATATTGTAAGAGAAAAACAAAACCCCTCACCAAAATGTAAAGAGAATGTTCTGCATAAATGCTCAATCAGTTGAAAAAATATCAATCCAGCGACAGCCGGGTCGGTTTATTTAGAGAACACACGGCAAAATAGCTTTTCTGCTCTTAGGGTAGTCCTTGAACTCCTTCTTGTAGTTTTTGTGCTTACCGATGGCCCACACCGTCATCTGGTACATTCCGGCAGCGGTGAAGATAAGCGCTGGGACACAGGTGGTCATCACCGAAAACGACAGCCAGGACAAGAATTCATATGTATAGTTGGGACAGGATACAAAGCTGGTCGGAAATAATAAGATACTCATTATTTTGTTGTTTTTTAAGATTTGTTCCCAATACTTACTTGAACAGCTGAGTCAGTGGATTGGCATCTGGTTTTGGAATTTTGCGAACTGTCGAACCAGCTGGTCTCAAATTCCTCAACAACATATGGATGGAGAAATTTCCCAGCTCACTGACCTAAAATAAGAGCACAGTTTGGTGAGGCCTTGCGTAATGAATATGTTGTATTGAATGATTGACTTACAATGAATCCGGCCAATCCAGCGTACAGGACAGCAGTGCTCGGTTCGGTAAACAGAGGGTGATTCACGTGATAGGCCACGTAGCCAGCGAAAGCCCAGTAGTATGTGCAGTTCTTGAAAAGGTTCCTCAGCGGCATGGTGGCATGGGAGAACCGATGTACGAACAGCGTCTCCAACAGTCGTTTGGCATAGTGACCGACCCAGCAAAGGGCAGCGATGCTGTAATTATAATATCGTGAAGATTAATCCATGCCGATTGTGATTTTAGAACATTGAGGGGTGAGCTCGTTATATTTTTATGACGAAAACATTTGTTCTTACAAATAGGAATGCTTTGCTCCATGTGCTAAAAAAAAATGTTTTCGAATTTTACATTTATCCAGGATTTTTCGCGAAGGTTTTACTATTCTTTGCAACAGTAATATTATGATCAATAATAAAACAATTAACAAAAATTGAAATTAATATACCAAATGCATGGCAAACCGCTTTTCCCGAATTATATTTAGCCTCATGCCATTACTCGAAAGAGGTTTTGGAGTGATACAAGGCTAAGGTGGTCAATTTCGTACCGAAGCATCTGAACCCCCCGAACGCACCGGAACTGCGGCCAATTGGAAAATACTGGGCTATCATGAAGCTGTCACTTCGGAAGCGTCCTTAAGGAAGTGAAATGGGAGGAAGATATGAAGAAAAAATGAATTGCCACGCAAAAAAAAGTTGGTCCAAATGTTGTACAGGACCTTATGAGTAGTGTAAAGAAGAAGATTTGTGCATTTGGATATGGAATTGAAATTTAATAAAACAAACATGACAAACATCCCATGCGCGGAGTAACGATCTTTGATGAAGTTTGTCAGAAGCAGATAATTTCTCGAGCGGAGGGTATTGAACGGTAGTATCCGATCAGGCACATAACCATTTACCAAGCTACCCAATGCAGGGTAGGCAAGAGGGGGGGGGATACCCCCTTGACTGGTAAAAGGTTATGCAACCGATCGTGCTCTTATACTACATATCGCTTTGATCTGGTTCTAGCAATTTGTCCTTCTCCCAATACTGCCTAACAACCCTACTTTCTATCTATGTTTCAAGATGTATGTAATTGGTCAGTATCGTCATTATTGACGATTTTCTTATCTTTTCATCGCCAATTACATTACTTGGACAGCTCGAAAAACCATTTTGAAAAAACGCTATCTACAACGTTTAACCTTACTTTTGCGTTGGAGCACCTGTCAACGTGTTATTCGAAGTATTGCCTTCATAACTATCTTCTGTTTTAGAGTTTTCGCTCATTTCTTTCTAAATAAATTCAGCTGAAAAAACCGTTTTGGGTCGCACTTGTACCTACAGATTGATTCAGCTTGACCAACTCGCACCTGTAGCTGCAAGCTTGCCGACGCCGTTACGGATTTCACAGCCATCCTGAACAGAACGGTATAGCCTTTCGTTACGATTTGTACAACTGATAGCAGATTCGTCGGAAGCTTCGGAATGTGCTGAACATCGTAGACTGCAATTGGTTCTCCGACTAGGAGATATTCAGGATACATTTTCACCAATTTCACCGTTTCCAGAAGCTTCAAACCGCGTTTAACCCTTTATTTTCCGCTACTACCTTACCGGTGGAATGCTTCACGTCTTTCAGCAGCTCAAAGTTCTTCGTGAATTGCTTCGTGGCCCCAGAGTACAGGTACCATTTGTTATTGGAAACGCCGATCGTAGACAAAACCGTACATAACGCCTAGACAAAACCGTACATAACCGGCTTTCTTCTCATTTCGCTTTCCTAGCAAATCATTGCAGAATGGCCAAAGCAGTTGGATTTCCAGCGCTTAGGGCCCTTTACACAATCTCCGGTAATCTCCATTCATGAATTTTTGAGCGGCAGTATCATCGACTGATACCGCCCCGGAAGCCCAGCAAATAGCAAAACTCTAATGAACCTATCCGGAAAACTTTTTTTGTTAAGCTGGAGCAGCGATTTGTATTGTTGTATTTTTCTTTCTTTTATCTCTCTCTCTCTCTCTCTCTCTCTCTCTCTCTCTTTCTCACAAACTTATCTTGCTATTTGAAATTGATAAATTGATAAAATTGATCTCGACTGTTAGTAAATGAAAATCGAATCGAACTCCATCAGATTGTTCACAGCAAGTAAAAATACATACTGATGTGATTAAATTTTCAATATCAGTACAGATTCTGAGTTATCCCTCTCGTGGGTCAAATTTTCCACCTTGTCGACGGTGAGAGGGCTTATCTCATGCTATAAACATGCATGTGAGACCAAGAATTTGACCAGTAGTGAAAGTATCACATATTCTAGTCATTTTTTCACTGCCACGTCGTAGAACGTTTATATAAAGGCACTAACATCAGGTGTGATACTGGCCGCAATTCACTCTTAAACTTCTTACTTTCAATCTTAGGGAAACGACTAAAAGTACACTTTTCATCTTCGTGGCAACTTATGTTGTTATTTATCCATATGTTTTATGGAATGAATAACCAAAATACCTGGTTTGATAATGGTATAATAAGTCAATGTAATTGCAAAATCTTCGAAAAGGGTGAATGTTTCGATCGGGGTAATTATCTTACTGTTCGAAGTGAAGCACATAGCCATAGAAAAGTGTTACTTAAGACGGACGAGGACAAGCTGCTTATTAGAGATAGGACGCGGAGGGCCCGCTTAGGATACAGCATTTGAAGTAGTAGAATAAACCTTTCCATGTGGTTTACATCAGTACCAGTGTTTGATGAATCATCCTCAATATCCTAGGGTTATCGTTTTCTAGGTACCCCCTTGTTTGTATAGTTCAAAGATTTCAAACACGGCACATAGGTGGATGTAATGCGAGGCGATGAGATTGTATCCCTCATACCACACTATAAATTAATTAAAGAAATTATAGTTCTCTTAGATGTTTCAAATTAGTTCTTATTCAAAATCTTTTAAATTTGGGATAACAACTAAATACCAAAATGTAGAGTAGACTTAAAGACTGTAGGGTTGAAACAAGTTTTGTTTTTTTTTTCGTTTATGGTTAGTTTAGAATGACTCAAACTTTTTAGTCAGGAAAACGAAAAGTCGTAATGAAAATATCACCAATAATCTCACTAAAATATTTTTCTTCTCATTTTTATGTTACTCACTCTCTGCACGCGGTTTTGCAACCACCTTGACCGCAAGCGGATGTGAAATTGAAGTACCTGATGGAACTCAAGCCCCACACACGCGGCTAACGTAACACCGTGAGGCAACGAGTGTTCATTCCGGATTTCAAGAGTTGAATGCTGCCCTAGTCAAACTTGGCAGATCAATAATGGGAAAGAAGATGGACACAGGAGCACAGGAAGAGAAGTATAGCCAGGACCAAGTAAGTATATACTAAATCAAAATTATATTATTCACAAATTGCTTTAAAAAGATTTATGGTAAAACACTCACTACTAGTACCGATTAATATACAAATTGAACATTTCAGGCCATTTTGTAGCAGCGTAATCATCTCAATCCAAAGATACTACAAACCCCTCCCCCAACCTAATCCTTATCCCCACCCATGGCGATCATGTAGCCTGCATGTGGCGAGTCAGCCATTACCCCTCCTTCTCTATCAGCCTTGGATTGACTTGCGCTCTTACTGCCCCACCCTGTGCTGCAAAATGAAAATGAAAATGAAAATGAAATATCAGTACAGATTCTGAGTTATATCAATTCTAAATGTTGAGGTAAAGGCTGCCGTCGAGAATGCTTCAGCGTAAGCCCTTAACCTGGCGACACGTAAATATCATTCGGCTAGCGTAAATATCACTCTCCATTGATCCGCAAGATTCCAGGTCGGTTTTAATGAGCTTGTACAGGAGTCCAACTTCCCGGATGATCCCCGTTTCTTCGAAAGCCAAAATTGCCGAGCTGTAGTTGCGTCTAGAACGTGATAGTAATTGGCCAGCTTCAAGAACAGAAGGATTTAGACGTACGACGTTTTTGTTTTCTACACTGGGCTATAATTTAAAAAAAAAACTATACCATCCCCAACTATACCAAAACTCAAGTTTGCGTCAGGTTTTGAGCGTTGATATCTCAGTCATTTCTACAACCATTTTCAACCGATCGGAAATGTTTCTACACGTCTATCTCAATATTGAAAACTATTATTTTGCAACATTAAATGATTGAAAATAATGCAAATATGAGGTGATGTCTTATGATTTCGTTTTGTGGAGTAAATTGGACTAAATACCAAGTATTTTCCTATCACATACGTTAAATGCAAGAACGGGAGATCTCATATGCAGCATGCAGCATCTCATTTAGATATCTCATAGAAAGGGGCACACCTACGCAAAATGCTTCATTCACTCGGCAGGCTCGGAGCGGTTCAGAGTGACAATTAGCCAATATTAAATTGACAGCTGGCAATGACAAGTACATCCTGAAGGGCGCTCTAGCGAGCAACAATAACACAGGTAGCTGATACCTCTATTGCCTTTGCGTAGACAACCGTTGCAAGGCAGCCATTAGTAATGCAGTCGGTTAACCAAGCCAGTGCTGAATTTGTGACCAGCCAGTTCGGTAAGGCGGTTGAGTGATATGAACGGAATAAGCCAGCCACCACTACCATCATCGCTAATGTGTGTAGAAACATCAGCATGACCAGTTGGTAGTAGTAGTTAACAGAAAATTGATTTCTATAATCTGCTAACAACTGTTGCAAATATGACGTAAGTATTGTTGGCTAATATAGTATTGCACAATATTTGTTATGATGTGAATGGGTCATACGCAGAAGATCGATTAACCAAGGACCATTTAAAATCCGTCCTTTTTAAAACACCTGATTTTCCCAGCAAAAAAAAATGTTTGGAAATGTTTCAATCATTCGGGTTCCTCTTCAGTTTGCCGCAAGTATCTCAGAACAGGAACAGAAAGTTGCCTGGCATAATGATTTACAATCGTCTGTGTCCCTATACAGACCGCATAATGCAGATTACGCGAGATGTAGCTGAGAAAGTACGGGAGCAAACAAAGAGTCTAAAACCGACTGAAATTATTCAAGATGGTCAAAAAATTACCGTGTATACAACATTAACATTAAAAATATGATGGATACCAAATTTGAGCCCCTTTTTAAACGCCATCTAAGAGCAGCTCTACAGCGACGTAAATCTCACCCTAAATCCTTCTTTGTAAACGAAAAATGTAAGGAAGCCAGCTTAACATCATCTATTATCTATAATGGCAATATCGCATGGAATCAACAAGAAATTTGCGATCTAATCGCTATTTAATTTTTCAATGACGAGCAAATTTCGTAAGACTCAGTTAATGTTCCGTTGGCAAACCAAAATCTTGGCCATGTTGATATTAATTAGAAACGATCTCCAGAGCAGCCCCACAATTCAAAGCATCGTTCAAGCCCGGGCAAGTCAAATTTTCTCAAACAGAACTGAAATCCACTACGAATATTCCAACTATCTCTTTCCAGCGGCACATTCCCAGCATGCTAGGAAATTTCAAGCAGTTATAGATAATTCTATCGATTGTAATATATGTATACGGAGCAAATGAATGCGAACCAACATAAACCACTAACTAACTACTAAAATTGTTAACCCTACTATATGATGCAGTTGAATATCGTAGTGGTCTTACACCCCGTTCGCACTACAACCTATATTACTTGATATAGAGTATCTTGATATCAAATGCCATGTACATTATTTCCAGTGAAAACTAGATGTATAGATGGTGATATCAAGATAGTCTATATCACGTAATATAAGTTGTAGTGTGAACGGGGTGTTAGGATTCGTTAAAGATCAACGTTTAAATTCATTGTTTATTGGCTTTAAACATGTGTTACTCGAGAGTTATTATATAACTTGTAACTATTTTCTAAGGTGCATTACTTAAAGTATCCGATCGGTTAAGCTAAATTTAGATCATTTGAAGATCATTGCGATAATCACGTCAGCTTAGACAGTAGAGCCGTAGTGTCTACCCTAATAAACATGTACCATTCAGGAAGGATATTATAGATTGTGTGACCATACCACTTATAGTCGGGATGATACCCCGAATTGGTGGTTAGGCACTTCTTATGGTTGTTGTTTATGCGGGTAAACAGTTAGGAAATAAAACATCTCACTGAAGTGTATAAATATAAATGGACGAATAAAGTCTCAACTGCTGCAGAATAAATCGATCATCATGATTTTAACAAAATTTTGTCGAATATCGCTGAAATTATGACATTTTTGGTAGCCGAAAAAGCTCGGCGGACGTTACGTCGCGCTACCTTACAAACATATTTTCAATCGGCATCGTAAAAACCAAGAGATTGCAAATACGTAAGTTTTCCCTATCTTTTATGGAACTTTGCTCCTGAGTATTAAGTTAATGCCAAAAATCAGCGCAATCCCTCATCACCCTGGAAATGGTAGGTAAATTTGTTAACGCATCCTTCGATTATAATATTTATGACTTCCGAAAATCGCCTTCCCTATCAGTACTAGTGTGGATATTCCATGTCCATGCTCGTGAATAATATTTTCCGCTCTCTCATACAACTGGCACGGAGTTAAAAAAAAGGCAATAAAAATGAGGAGGTACCTAATTAAGGTTTGAAACTCGTTGTTTGCCATACAGAAAGCTATCGTTTTTCTGCCTCACTTCAAGTTCAATGTCAGCTTTTTTTTTGTTTACACGTTGTTATGACGTAGGCTATTACGATATCTTCTTGATTCTCTTCTCATAACGTTGTGTCGAATCTGATTCGGATGGATTCCCTTATTTCCACAGTTCAGCGATAGGTACCTACGAAGCTGTCTGACGAAAATGTGTGGAATGACGAAGTCAAAAGTAAATTTTCAACCAACTGCACGCGCCGATGTAAAAGTTTTATTTTGATTGTATGCGAAAGAGTAGCAGCCAAGGTGAGATTGTATTTTATATAATCCATCAATAATCGGTTTTGTTGTCTGTGGTGTTACTTTTATAGAGCACTTGCAAAAAACTTTCTTCGACTCTTCAAGGCATGATTTTCATGTTTGCAATTTCGGCACTTTTATCTTATCAGCTATTGGCAACTGTTCTTCTTATTCTTCAATTTAATCGCCATATAACTTCGGTAACCTCGACGAAAGAATTTCCGTTTTCGGACGACTGCATCGTTTGGAGGTAGTACGGATAATGATATGTGCATAAATTATTACGTCTTTCCAACTATCGTTTTCACAGTTTGAATTTTACCATTTTTACCACTACCGTTCAATTATGATAAGTAATGTTGTAATATGAACTTACTTGGCGGTCAGGCTAACTGGATTAGCTGCGGCACTTCCATAGATGAATGACGGCCTCTGGTAGAAGATTAGGTACACAAATATGGGTCCAGCATATTCCGCGAGGAAAACTCCCTTCCAGCTGATTTGTGGGCCCAAATCTTTCAAGTAAAGTTTTCCACCCGTGCTAATGCCGAGGGACTGTAGAGTGTCGGAATCCTTCAATGTCTTTCCACGAGGTTCCGAGCGCAGTGCTTGCCGGTGCACAGGCATTGAAGGTTTCAGGGTTTGCACTTCATTTTTCAATGCCTTAATTGTTGTGTCAGCCTGTACTCGGCATTTTCCGAGGGATTTGGAACTTTTCGCATCTAGGATCTCCACCTACGGATAGCAATTCGAATTATTTAATAGAAATAGTTAAAAGTGGAATCAATTTGCTCACCTCCATGATTAATGTATACGTAGGTAGTTGTTTCCTTAAATTTCACCCAACTAATTACTGACACGACGTACGAAAGACGACTTTTCTGATCGAGCACGAACGAGAAAGTGAATGAACTGGTCACTGACAGTTTCAGTTGTTGCTGTCGTGCGATTGTCATCGACAGTAGTTGGTTGCAGCGTAGGGGAAAGAAGGGTTCGAACCGTTCGAACTAAAGCTTGTAGTACACTGTTTGTCCAATAGCCAAATATTTGTCATAGGCAGATAGGCATCTGACAAACACCTATGATATCTGTCAGCTGTCTAGCTGCCTATGCCAAATATTTGGCTATTGGACAAACAGTGTACTACAAGCTTAAGCAAGCGATTTGGAAGAAAAAATAATCTTCATTATCTGGTTTTGTAAACAAAGAGGGGAAGTAAGATTCAAACGTAAATTACTCAAAACTTTCAGTACCCTCACGGAAAGTAGCATCACCATCATGTGAGGGAAATGTTATTCCTTGTGTTGGTGGCCATAGTTTGCGTAAAAGTGCTAAGGGTTTCATGAATTTTACGTTTGCATTTTACTTCCCCTCTTTATTTACAAAATCAGATACGTCTGTTTGAAAAAGTACTCGAGAATTTAAATATAAAATAAAAAAATTATTAATTAATTCGTTTAACGTTGTTTTTTTTTCGGTATGGTATTCAGAACTATTGCGGACAGCAATAATTATCACTTAAGAGCAAGACCATACTCTGAAAGATAAGACAATTTACGCTCAGCCGATTGTTTAGACGATCAAATTGATTTCGTATTTGCATGCTTGAAGAAAAGAAAGTTGGCGATAACAGCTTTAGATTATAGACACTCTAGTAATAGACCGGACAACGTGAGTCTGGCACAGTTGATGTATCCAAAACAACTGTCAAATCGTATGGGAAATGCGAGGAAATGTTCGTTTTGGATACAACATGGCGGCATGTTGTCTATAGACACTCTAGTAATAGACCGGACAACGTGCCGCCATGTTGTATCCAAAACGAACATTTCCTCGCATTTCCCATACGATATGACAGTTGTTTTGTATACATCAACTGTGCCAGACTCACGTTGTCCGGTCTATTACTTGAGTGTCTATAATGTTGTCCGGTCTATTACTAGAGTGTCTATAGACGTTACTGGTCAAGCGATCGCATAACGGGATCTTAAGTCAATAATTACTAGAATCGATGCACCTCCAAACTTTACGTACACGCTTGTTTGTAGTTACTCAAAACTAAGTAGAAAACGACTCATTTTCGTTAAAAGTGTAACTACCCTATTTAGAGTAATTAGAGGGTTACTCAATTTTGATTAACTAGGTCATCTGTCAAAGTTAGAGTAAACATTACTCAGTCACGCTTGATTGTATTTTCTCAAAACTGAGTAGAAAATGACTCAGTTTTGTTGAAATGGGAACTACCCTAATTAGAGTAGCTATAGGGTTACTCATTTTTTATTGACGGATTGTTTTTAATTCTATAAATTAAAAATAAACAAATTGATTCATATCAAAAACTTTCATGTATTGTTCTCTACTAATGAAAATGTTCACGTGTGTTTAGCATTGTAGTTGTTAATTAATATTTAAAAAAAACTTCGTTAGTCGCATCCATTGCCACCTCTAGTTTCTCGTCCATATAATCAATATGCCGCTTTATAGATTTGAAGCAGTCATCCACATTCCGAATACTCAGCGGCATTGCTAGTATTCAGCCCATGAATGTTTTGAAAAAGGGAATTCAATTCTCCCACACATCCCGGAACAAAGTTTCTACAAGTGGAGATGGAACAGTGAAATCCCTGTAAGTATCGATGTTCTATTAATTATATGATTATAACTATTACCTCTATTAACATAAAACTAATCCTTGCCTTTAAACATCCAAACCGGTTCCGCATCGACGAGAAGTCCTATCTGCTCCATTTTTCCTCCTTCTACCTTATAGAATTTTAGTAACTCACTATCAATTTCCGATGTATCGACTGAAAAACGTTTTTCGCTTTGGACAGCTTCATTATAATAACTCTATTTTATAAGTATAGCGCTTTTACAATCAGAGTAGCACTCAGTTTCCTTATTTCAAGTTACTCAGTTTTTGACATTTAGCATGGAAATACGAAACTGAGTCGAAGTTACTCTATTTAGAGTAGATCTGAACGAGCGTGTAGGGACTATGTATTAAAATCCAGAGTCGATAAAGAAGAGTCGCGCAAAGAGTGAAACCGATGCTACACAGAAGAAAAAAAGTACCCATATGAGCAGTTGCGTGTGGGAAGCCAATTTTGGGTATAGGTATGTTAACCGACCCGTTGGGTATACATAACTTACTTTTGGGTAGAATTCACCCAAAAGTTAGTTATTTATACCCAACGGGTCGGTTAATATACCTATACCCAAAATTGGCTTCCCACACGCAACTGCTCAAATGGGTACTTTTTTTCTTCCGTGTACCTATCGATCAAAACAAACATGCTACCTATCGAACAAAACAAACAAAAACGTTTGGATCAGTGAGGAGTATTGTTATCTCGCGATGATATTTTTCCATAATTATGACGGAAAAGAGAAGAATAAAATAATGTTGCGAATGAAGTCAAATTTAATTAATAAAAATCTCAATAAAATATAAAATAATTTATTGTTACAACATCATAAAATTTATTGTTAAAACCATAAGTTTTATTGTCGGTCACAACACAATCACACTAGCGTTTATTGTTTTCCCGAATAGAATCTATTGTAAATTGGACTTTTACAATAGAAAATGGGGATTGTCAAGAATAGGAACAATAAAAATAAATATTTTTTCGCGAACAAATTAAAACCAAAACAGTTCGTTCCATTGTAACTCTATAGTCGGAATCAATTCAGAAATTTTTACGTGACAAAAAAGACAGTCGACGTTCGATAACTGCAACATGTTTACATGACAGTTATCGAATGACATTCGATAACTGCATCGCCAGATATATGTCAATAATACGTCAAAGGAAGTGAAATCATCCGAAAGTTCGTTTTAATGAGTTCCTAGTGAGTTCCGTTCATCCTTTGACAGATAGCCGACCGATAACTGCATAGTTGTTACACTTATCGGTCTTGCAGTTGAGAAAGGTCTACTGTTCAGAAGGAAACGAGATGTGTAAAAAAAATGATAATTACCGTGATTGAGATCCAGAATTTGATTGATGTTCTGCTGAGTAGGATTCAAAGCATTCATCCTTGCTTCCAGCTGCATATGATGCAATCGTCGTAGATGCGATCGACTCTGTAGAGGAGCTGCTCAATAAGTCAGACAGATTTGATGCAGGTGGATTCTCTTGTAATAGCTGGGTTGCATGTGTTGCAGCGAATGGTTCCGCTGAGCAGAATTCCGAGTATCCATCCTTGCATCCAGCTGCATATGATGCAATCGTCGTAGATGCAATAGACTCTGTAGAAGAGCTGCTCAATAAGTCATATCGAAATGATGCAGTTGAATTCTCTTGTGATGATTGGGTACTAGTAAAATGGTTGTTCAAATCCTACAATAATACAATGTGTAAATAAAAATATATCACCGGCAACTGAAGCACCGTTTTACCAACCAGTAATCGATTATCGTCGCATGTTAGTGAATTCATATCTGGTACGTTCTCATAAACCGGGACTGCTCCCGGGAGAGTTAATAATCGACCACCGTCAGTCGCCATATACACATCCGTTTCATAATTGAAATGCAACTGTAATATTCACAATTATTTTTATGCATTAAATATTTTCCAAATCATTACTTACACTGCAAATACGACTATTTTCGGACAATTCCGAATCCAACGGCAAGCGGCAAAATGAAATCCATTTGTCTCTCAGCTCCCGGTTGCTCGGGAACCGGAAAAAGCTCAAATGTTTGATTCGGTGTTTTTTGTCTTGTTTATTTTTACAGAAAACAGCTGCGCACCTCATTTTTCCCACTTCTATGCGTGTAACAGGAAACACGGAACACACTTTTCCACTTTGCTGCTCAGAACAGTAAATAAAAACCAACGATTACCAGAGTCAACACATGAAAACTGATGGAGTCATGCAAGGTTAGAGCTGCCGGAGTCGGTTGTTGATAAACACGAAGAAGAACAACCAAACAAAGAAGCCTCTTTGCGCGACTCTTCTTTATCGACTCTGTTAAAATCCATAGCTATGGTCTCCCATACAGTTTTCCGGGCAACCTTACGTTCCATGGGCGTATGACTCTCTGGTCTGCCGGTTACAGCACAATGGATACAAGATGTTACCCATCGTTCAGCATCTACAGTTATTCCAGGCTACCAAACACGCAAATGCAAGATAATCTTAAATTTGGCTGTAAACGGATGTTCTGCAATGGCTTTTTTTTTTCTTGATTATCGAGATTTTCAGCCTCGGGCTGGTTCATCTCCCGTCGTAGTCAGTCAAACACCACTTTTGGGCATTTTCGTAACTTCTCCGGGGGTGAGATTCGAACTCGTGACTTAGGCGTGAGAGGTATGGATGTTAACCAATACGCCGGGGTCGCCCCCTCTCTGCAAGGGCTATCGCTAGAGTCTTCTCCCTAAGATTACTGGGAATAACTGCACAACAGCTTTTTACCAGCATTCCTTTCTATTGAAGACCGGCCATTTGCAGGGAATCTCCTAATATTAAGCAGCTGGCACACTCGACTTACCTCTTCTTCTTCTTCTTCTTCTTCTTCTTTCTCAGGCGAGCCATAACTTGACAGCTCAATTCAAGGGCCAGTAATTAAGACTATATGCCCTCCGGGTGTTTGAAAATCTACGTCGACGATGCATCTTGTTAGTATGGATCTCATTAATCCAATTTGGCCATTCTGACGAACTCGGCTACTTCCTCGAATAGGTAATGACTTTGAGTTTTGATGAACTGTATTAGGGAGAAGAATTTGTTATCAAACGAAAACTTCATTCGTATATTATTGAAGCGAGGACAGTGGAGAATCAAATGTTCTGCTGTTTCTGCATTCCGCGTTATCCACGATTTTCATACGAGTAGTCGTGGCTTACCATTAAACGGTATATTAACTTAGTTTTGCTACACGCAAAAAAAAGTCGCAGTAGAAACTACCATTTCGAGGGTTAAATTAAGCGCAATCACCAACAATTTTCAGCTGACTACAAATGCGTTTGATTTTACCATGCCTGCGATTAGATCAACCATGGTGCGGTTGATATCAATATGAGGTTTGTCAAATATACCACAAACGTTGAAGATTTTACCGTAAACGTAGTAAATTTGACTGAAATTTCATGGTAGTTTTAAAGATAGGCGCAGTCGGGTAAAATTGTAGTTTTTACCACAAGATTTCTTGCTGTGTACCGTTTATATCTGCTTTCTAGTACAAAGTCAAACTGTAGAATCTTGGCTGGGCCTCAAAGAATTTTGATCCTTTCTCCTCCGAATAGGCTTCGTACCATCGATTTGTTCTTTTTTCCAAAATAGTCTTCGCGATGAGAAAAACATCTTTAAGTTGAATCTGGTGCTGTAATACTTCGCGTGAAGTTACTCCGGCTTTGGCCAACACATCGGCAGTCTCGTTTCCTCCGATAAATACATGGCTCGGGATCCATTGTATGGCTGTATTCCATTTTTGGCAGTTCTTAAGTATGTTGATCAAGATTCCTTCTTCCGTCCGTATGTATTACATAGCTTTTTTATTGCTCCTCTTCTTTTTGAGTTGCTGTATGTATGGCAATTAATTCTGCAGATGTAACGCTTGTTTCCATTTTAAGCTTAAAACAGTTTCTTCTTTTCGTATTCTCGACAAAGACTCCTATGCCACAAGTTGATCCTTCTTTGGAAGCATCTGTTAAGATTCGTCCGTTTTCCTTGTTCCGACCGTTGATCACAAAGAGTGCCAGTTGCTTGAGCTTCCTTGGGTCGTTCTCTTTTTTCGCTGTCTGCAACTCTTCCAAAAACGGTTGAATGGATTCCTGATCCATGTTGTCCGTATACGTCACTGGACTGATAGCTTCAAAAAGTTCTTTGTAGGTCCAATATGTCTTCTCTTGGCAAGTGAATGCGTCCCATTTATCCTGGTCTTCCGGCAAGGTTATATTCTTAAGTTGCTTGGCAATTACATTATTCCTCGAGAAGTGTCGCGTGATTTGTCTCATAGTAACGTACTCGTGCCGAAATTCCAATGGTTCCTGACCACTCAATGCTGCTAGTGCATTTAAAGGTGTAGATTTCGTCGTACCCGTGATTTTCCGCAAACATTGGTTGTTGATAGTTGTTATTATTCGCCGATTGGTAGATTTCGCGTTGATGTAAACTGAGCATCCATACTCTACTATACTTCTACATAAGGCTACATGTATTTGAGTTAGCGTATCCGGATGCGCTCCGCTTTTAGACCCACTCAAGATTTTCACCATATTGAGCCTTTGTTGAATCTTGTCAATGGTGATCCCTAAATAACGATGATTTCTCACCGTTTCGATTTTTGTTGCTTTATGGTGACGTTTAGTTCCTTGTCATTATTTTGGAAGAATAGACCCTTTGTTTTCTCAGCGTTAAGTTCGAAGTTTAAAAATTGAGCCATTTCGGAGAACTCATCCAAGTATTGTTGGCCGTATCGTTCAAACGATCCAGTGTCTTCGCTTTTATTCAAATTCCAAAATCGTCTGCGTATTGTACGAGTACGACTCCATTTTTCTTAATGTCGTGCAGATTTACGGTGTAGACGTTGAAAAGCGTAGGGGATAACACGTCGCCTTGTGGGCAGCCTTGGTAAAAGCACCAGACCGTTCTGCACGAGAGCCGAACTGGACTGCAAACACACCACCAAGTGGCTGTAATCCACCACTCTAGTGTCGTGCTTATAGATGAACCCGCAACGTAATGCACGCGACACGAGTGTACCCGCTCGTGTATTGCTTTTGACACCGGGTTTGATTTTTGGAAAAATACACGAGCCGAGTGGCTACGATAACAAGAAAGCTCTCAACATACACCCAGTATGACACTGGTTGCCACGGATAGAGCAATGCTAGTTGGATGATTCTTAAAATTTGATAATTAGCTTATTGGTTTGTTTTCTTGGCTGTTGAGTGACGGGCGTATAAGTTGATTGAATTTAACAAGCACGGCTCGATTAGAAAGAAAAAAAATAAACCACGCGTGTATTCTGCAATCGGACAAAATCGGAAACACTCGGCTGTGGTGTTTGCCGAAGCATCAGTCACGGTGTCCAAAGCCAAACCACGAGCACTGACATTGCTGTTGTACCCACCGGTGTTGGGTGTTAGCCAGGATGCACGGAGTCAAAGAGGCCAGAGTCGATAAAGAAGAGTCGCGCAAAGAGTGAAACCGATGCTACCTATCAATCAAAACAAACATGCTACCTATCGAACAAAACAAACATAAACGTTTGGATCAGTGAGGAGTATTGTTATCTCGCGATGATATTTTTCCATAATTATGACGGAAAAGAGAAGAATAAAATAATGTTGCGAATGAAGTCAAATTTAATTAATAAAACTCTCAATAAAATACAAAAGAATTTATTGTTACAACACCATAAAATGTATTGTTAAAACCATAAGTTTTATTGTCAGTAACATCACAATCACACTAGCGTTTATTGTTTTCCACAATATAATCTATTGTAAATTGGACTTTTACAACAGAAAATGGGGATTGTCATGAATAGCAACAATAAAAATAACTATTTTTTCGCGAGCAAATTAAAACCAAAACAGTTTGATCCATTGTAACTCTATAGTCTATCACAATAGATCTAAAAATGGTCGCAGTGATGAAAATACCCGACAAGGAATAAAAAAAAAACTCTATAGCCGGAATCAATTCAGAAATTTTTACGTAACAAAAAAGACAGTCGCCGTTCGTTAACTGCAACATGTTTACATTACAGTTATCGAACGACATTCGATAACTGCATCGCCTGATATATATCAATAATAAGTTAAAGGAAGTGAAATCATCTGGAAGTTCATTTTAATGAGTTCCTAGTGAGTTCTGTTCATCCTCTGACAGATAGCTGACCGATAACTGCATAGTTGTTGCACTTATCGGTCTTGCAGTTAAAAAGCATTGCAGTTAAACCAACAATCAATCAGCACCTTGCTGTACATATTTGCGCCTTTGTTTTGATTTGCTGTGTTGTTTTGAAAGAATATTTGAGAGTGTGTTCATGTGAGTTCATTATCAGGGGCGCATTACTGAGCTTGGGACCGAGCTTGGGACCGATGTGCTAGTACTGACTGAGCCAAGAAAAATATCGTTTTTGTATGGGACCTACTGCCCGCATAATCACAAACCATTCCTGGACCATTTCCCTTATTGTTGATGACCGCTTCCGTTATTGTTACGACATTTACCCTTATAGTTGACAACGATAAACTAACAATCTCCTTTATAGTTTTAACAATATGTCAGATGGTAAAAGGCCAAATAAAAATATGATGAATTGGCGGTTAAGTTAGGTTACCATAAAAATATGGCAATTTTCACGAACAAAATTTTTGCTGTACTCTATGCCAAACAGTTGGTATATAATCTACACCGAGTGCAGACAATAAAAAACCTTTCCATGACAATATGGCAAACATTAACAATATGTGTTAATGTAGAGGTTGTATGGTGAAAATGAGATTAAATTATTCAATAAAAATAACATAAAATGTGATAATATATCTTATATTCGAAATATAGTTTTGAGTATATAGCTAATTGTTTTTCGTTATGCGGGTGGTCTACTGGTCTATGGTTAAACCGCTTGCAGTTATCGAACGTCAACTGTAGTTTATTGTCCATAGATAGATCTTATGGTAATTTTTCGGATTTATTTTGTAATCTATTGTATTTTTTTTATCCGGGTAAGCCTGAATAAGTATGCTAGTCAGTGAAAGCATAAAAAAATATTTATAGCAAAAATAATCTTCTAAATAAAATACATCATGGTTCAAAATATTGAAAATTTTGGTACAGCAATGGTAGCATATCCTTTCAATTAAATGTCCTTTTCAGTTTCATGAGCTTTCAACTACCCGCATAAAAAAATCTCATAGATTAACAATTGAATGTATTGTAACCATACAATAGAATCTATAGTATGTACAATTAATCTTATTGTTCACAACTATAAGATGACAATAGGAGTTATTGTTATCACAATAGATTCTAATGTAAACTGAGACATCGACAATAGAAAAGGGGGGTTGTTATGTATCTTAACTATAGAAAAAATCATTATTTTCCGAACAAATTTAAACCAATAACTATTAATTGTATTGTTTCACAATTGTTGAAAATCCAAGCATATGGAGTCAATTGTAGATCTATTGTAATGACAATATGCATTTTTCCTTTATCTGATTTAATAACGATAAGATTCATCGTCGGAAATAGATTTTAATGTAATTTTATATTAATGTAATGTAATTGTATGGTTATTTTTATCCGGGTATCCCTTCACACTGGTTTAGGCCTCACATTTCGGACAAATTATACAGAAATAATATACAAAACTATTTTATTTATAAAACCTTTATTACATTTTTGGTTTTAAACTTGCTTGAAACTTAATAAAACTATATTTCGTCGTATCTTAAAAACTTAACAAGATATATCACTGGACATTTTAAACTGCCATCGATCGACTATAATGCATAATGGATCGTGCTTTACAAGGATTGTTAATACGTAAGCGGAATGTTACAAAACGATCAATTATTTTATTACGGATATCGTGGCATTCTTCTTCAAAAATGTTAATTCACACTGATTTCATTAATGTCGTCAGCTTTGAAATAATATTGTCATTGTTCTGTGTAAAATTATTTACATTATCACGAAAGATCCTTTCCAAAGCAATAAAAAACCTTTTAATTTTATGTTTTACCCATCCCTGGACAGTGCTTTTGAAAACATGAGTTGCGTCAGGCATAATCTCAAGTCTGTCATTTGTACGGATCGGGTGACTCAGAGGCATGTTGTTCAGCCCTTCATCCTTTGAATGTCTGATGCCAAAGTTATTCCACATGCGGACGATATTTTGTCCACAATCTGTAGTGACAAAGTGAACCTTTAATCCCACTTCTTCGGCGCAGCGGATGACATCGATAACAAAGGTCTTCTGCTGGTATAGTGTTGCCGGTGAAGTGGTACGCCACTACCTGTTTCCATCGATTGTGCACCCCAACTACACACAAAAAAGGAAAATTGTTTTAATAAAAGTTTTACGCTTTTCTTTTAAAAAGTGTTTATTTTTCATTAAATTGAAAGTAAAATTATCCACTACAAAAGTTATATTTTTGATTTGAAAGTGGGGGTTTTCGATTCAGTGTGTAAATTTAAAAGTGTTTTCTTTTACCGTGAAAATTGTAGAACTGTCATATTCACCAACACAAAGCAAGTCCTTGTCCTCGGCCTCGTCGCCGTTTGGATTTTTTTCACTAAAGTTGTCCGCGTGGTTTTTTGTTCATGCCCGCTTCCGTACGCATTGTGATTCCGAGATTCTTGGCACGATAACTGAAATACTAAAGCAACAATCTCTGTCTGAAGGATGGGTACGTTTTAATTGTTTAAAAGTTTTGATTGAATTAATCAACCCCATTTTTTGCAGCGGTGCCACAAGCGATGACGAACGACCGCAGATGCCATAAGTTGCTCAGTTCCAACATGCATCTCTCCCGGAGAACATTGGTTAAAAGTTTATTTTACAATAAAAATAATGTTTTGAGTTATAAAGATGCCACTGTTTCATTACGAAATTTTTACTATTTATCTGAAAATAAAACCTTTTAATGAAGAAATATTTTTTAGTTCAATCAAAATACCCCATTTTTATTTTCATGGCTCGACACTTTCTGGATAAAAGTTTGTTTTGGAATAAAAATAATTTACTTTCCTGTTCAACGATGCCACAGTTTCGATTTGACAGTTCTACAATTTATTTTGAAAGTTTCAACTTTTAAATGTACAGTGCAGCAAAATTTTGAATTGACGGTTTGAGGGTTTTTGTTTTGAAAGCAACCCGCGCAAGAACCAACGCAACTTTTCAATTTTGGCAATGGTTTTTTTAATTTTAATAATCATTATTCTTTGTGTGTAGCATCACCACCAACCCATGTGTTGCTTTTTGGCGTTGACCAGGAGTCGTTGAATACAACCAAACAGTTTTTTGTTGTTGCAGAACGAGAGGCCCTGATCGATCGACATTTCGTCGAGTACAACACCACAGTCGTGGTCTGCGGGTGACATATGCTGCACTTTACTTCACTTACTTTACTGCACTCCAGTGTCAAAGTGTAAGTGCTGTACATGCAATTGCTGGGTCCGAAACGATGGCACGGGATATTGCTTTTTATTTCTCAGAAAATTGTCAGTCACCATATACAGATCCGTTTCATAATTGAAATGCAACTGTAATATTCACAATTATTTTTACGCATTAAATATTTTCCAAATCATTACTTACACTGCAAATACGACTATTTTCGGACAATTCCGAATCCAACGGCAAGCGGCAAAATGAAATCCATTTGTCTCTCAGCTCCCGGTGGCACGGGAAGCGGAAAAAGCTCAAATGTTTGATTCGGTGTTTTTTGTCTTGCTTATTTTTACAGAAAACAGCTGCGCACCTCATTTTTCCCACTCCTATGCGTGTAACAGGAAATACGGAACAAACTTTTCCACTTTGCTGCTCAGAACGCTCAGATCTCAGCACTCGTACGATAAATGTAAATAAAAACCAACGATTACCGAGTCAACACATGAAAACTGATGGAGTCATGCAAAGTTAAAGCTGGCGGAGTCGGTTGTTGATAAACACGAAAAAGAACAACCAAACAAAGAAGCCTCTTTGCGCGACTCTTCTTTATCGACTCTGAAAGAGGCGAATATAATGCACGCACTAGCGTGGTGCAAAGCAGCTCGGCGTGCAGTGTAGTGTTTGGACATGGCTGCTTGTGGGAGACCGTTACTTATTGTTCTCATGAGAACCTTTTCACGGGTTTGTAAGGTTGTTGTTCTATTTCTCATGAAACTAGAGATCCACATAAGAATATCTTGTGATACACCTATTCCGGACAGAATCTCTTACAATCTATCCATTATAACCGCATTGAACGCGTTAGAGAGATTTATGCAAATTAGGGCAGGCACCATGTTATTTCATTTGTATTTATTTTGTACATGGTGTGCATTAAAGTCTCCACCAACGATAACTCTTCTATGATTCCTAAAACTTGTAAATATCGATTGAAGATCATTTTCAAAATCCATTGCCGTAATTGTTGGACTAATGTAGATAGATGTTACAACGATGTCTAGGTGCAAAATATGTACGCTCACTTGTTGAGTGAGCCGTGATGTTCTTCCTATAATTACTTTTTATTTATTTGATAACAATATGCCTGCTCCTCCATACCCATCGTCTCTGGAGTGAGGGATAAAATGACAGCCAGCCACGTTGTACTTACTTGTGTTTTCTCAGATAGGATAGCTAATGTGTAATTCAAACCTATAATCACTCTGTGTAGTTCCGTTTTGTTTTTGTAGAAACTTTGTATGTTTGTTTGTAGGATATGTATTTCGTTAGAAGCCATTTTATTTGAAGAAGTTATGAGATGTGCTCAGTTCTGAGTTGCGTAATACCATAGACTAACTCTAAGACCAGTAGGTCCCATACAAATACGATTTTTTTCTTGGCTCAGTCAGTACTAGCACATCGGTCCCAAGCTCGGTCCCAAGCTCAGTAATGCGCCCCTAATAATGAACTCACACGCACTCACTCTCAAATATTCTGTCAAAATAACACAGCAAATCAAAACAAAGGCGCAAATATCTACATCAAGGTGCTGGCTTCAAGGTGTACTTCGGAACAAGGGGTTCTACAACAGTGATCCAATTACAAATCGCTAGTTGCATATTGATTGTTGGTAATACCGTGTTTGTTAGATTAAAATGTGCACCTGTTGAACAAACTTTTCACGTCGTCACGTTGTCCAATCATTCCGATGAAGTCGGAATAAAAATTCAATATTGATTCTTGATGCGTTCGGTTAGACTTTTGGTAAGCTTCTTGCATGATAGCCTCAAAGCGTTCCTTTTCTGTTACGCTGAACGGGTTTCGTAGGGCAACTCCTGTGGCACCTTCATTCGACGCGTTATTGACCGTAGTTGATCCGTAGTTGATAGTCGTGGCTTTTTCATGTGCTGATTTTTCTTCTGAATTTACGCGGGAGCTTGGATTTTCTTTCTCTCTTGGTTTGTTTGTATCCACTGTGCATGTAACGGGTCTTTCCAAGTATACTGCCAATTCGTAATTGTCGCGTAACTTTGATCCAGTGCTGGGAATTCATCGAGATTCATTAGTGGCTCGTAGAGGTTCTCTGTAGTTATATGAATCTGCTCTCTAGCTTTTGTGTAGTCCATACCTCAAACAGTTCCTGCAGATCACGACTTTCGAAGTGAATGCTTGCTCTCACACGACTGTCACAGCAGAACATTTTCACCATGGCTGGGAGTTCCCTCGCACGGTAAGTAATGCTCAGGCGATTAATCCGGATTCTTTTCGTTCCGTCCCATCTTGTCATCCTGGTAATTTCCAAAATTGGGACCTCGCAAATAATGTCCGACTTGATTTCTTCTTCATCGATTTACGTTGGTATCCCAGCAATAACACCGGTGATACTCACGAGATGCGTAGGAACGTAGGCACGGTAGAGACTACTTCCAATGTTGATTTTATTCATCAGTGCATTAGCCTTAGTGTAGCTGCTTACGCACCCAATAATTTTGTGTAAGCCAACGTATTTCATATCCGTGATAAACTGCTTGTATTGATGAAGTTTTCAGAAGCAGATAATTTCTCATCTCCATGCAAAGCGCTAGGAGCGGACAGTAATTTTATTGCTAGAACACAAAGACATGAAGAGAAAGTGTATTAATAGGACCGTAAGGCAACGGCAGGCTTTGAAAATGAAAGATACAAGATTGAAAACGAGCGGAGGGCATTTGAACGGTAGTATCCGATCAGGCACATAACCCTTTGTCATACTACCCTATGCAGGATAGGCAAGGGGGGAAATCCCCTTGACTGACAAAAGGTTATGCAACCGATCGTGCTCTTATACTACCTCCTAATACCATAGACTAACTCTAAGACCAGTAGGTCCCATACAAAAACGATTTTTTTCTTGGCTCAGTCAGTACTAGAACATCGTCCCAAGCTCGGTCCCAAGCTCAATAATGCACCCCTTATAATGAACTCACATGAACACACTCTCAAATACTCTGTCAAAATAACACAGCAAATCAAAACAAAGGCGCAAATATGTATAACAAGGTGCTGGCTTCAAGATGTAATTCGGACCAAGGGGTTCTACAACAGTGAACCAATTTCAAATCGCTAGTTACATATTGATTGTTGCTAATACTGCCTAACACGGGTGAGAAATTCTAGCGATTTGTCCGTCTCCTAATCCTTACGGACCTATCAATACACTTTCTCTTCATGTCTTTGTGTTCTAGCAATAAAATTACTGTCCGCTCCTAGCGCTTCGCATGGATATGAGAAATTATCTGCTTCTGAAAACTTCATCAAAGATCGTTACTTCCGCGCTGGGGAGAATACAAAAATAACAATCAAAAGTGCTTGTATTGTTCCATCCGGCGAAGAGTTGCTCCAAGGGAAAACTTGTTTATTTTTTGTTCTTCAGTCCTGCGCCGCAGCTCGAAATAGATACGATACGGTCAAGTGTCCACGCTGGTATACTTGGTGTTCTCCTTCAAATTTCCATTTATCGTTGCTCCTGATGCCACTCGATTCTCGTTTCTTGTATCCATCTGGTTTCCTCTAGAACTATTCTCCCCCAGATCTGGGGAATCTTTATTCCCCGCCATCACTACCACTTTATACCATCACTACCACTTTACACTTTAGAGGATCAAACGAATACATCCATTTGTTTCAAGAACTTGTAAATTAGCCCCATATAGTCCAAGTCCAGCTTTCCCAGCACATCTCTAACATCTTCCTTCTCTGGTTTCCCTCGGGACCGTAGGGATGCGCAAAGATCAGATCTGGCAATTTCGAAATCGAGGCAATACCAGACAATATGGTTGATGTCCTGATAACCTGCACCACAGCCGCATTGATTGGTGTCTGAGAGCCCTATTCGATAGAAATGCGAGCCTAGCGAGTAGTGATTGGATATTAGACGACACATTACCTTGATAAAATCCCGGCTAATATCCAACCCTCTAAACCACGATTTTTTCGATACCTGTGGGAGAATAGAATGTAACCATCTGCCCAAATCCCATGCATCCCATTTTTGTTGCCAACTGATCAAGGTCTGTTGACGGAAAATAGCAACAAATTCGTTGAAGGCGATTTGTCGATCATAAATATCGCCTGCCATAGCGCCCACCTTGGCAAGTGAGTCCGCTTTCTCATTACCCGGAATGGAGCAATGAGAAGGGACCCAAACCAAGGTGATGGTGTATGAATTGTTTGATAAAGTACTCAAAAGAGATCGTATTTCACTAACGAAATACGGTGAGTGCTTTGCTGGCCTCATCGAACGAATAGCCTGAAGTGAGCTGAGACTATCCGTGAAAATGAAAAATTGATCTGAGGGAAGAGAGGCAATTCGCTCTAATGCATAGTGTATAGTCGCCAGATCTGCGACGTATACGGAACAAGGATTTTGTAGTTTGAAGGAGGCGCTATGAATTTCGTTAAAAACACCAAATCCAGTGGAATCATTTGTTTTTGACCCGTCGGTGTAAAACTTCCTGTCACATCTGATATGGCCAAACTTATTTGCAAAAATTGATGGAATGTACTCCGAACGGAGTGAATCTGGTATTCCACGAGCTTCTTGCTTCATGGTCAGATCAAACACTACAGTAGAACTAGAGAAGTCTTGGGAGTAATCACGATTAGGAATATTCAAAGAAGGCTCACCTCCAGAGTCATGTACCAATAGTACAGTGTCATGAACTTAGTTTGAGGATTTCGTTCGATTAGCTTTTCAAAATTTTCAATTACCAATGGATTTAGCACCTCACAGCGGATGAGGAACCGGAACGATAGCTCCACAAAACGATCTGATAAAGGAAGAACTCCTGCTAATACCTCCAAACTCATAGTATGAGTTGAGTTCATGCAGCATTACGCGATACGAAGACAACGGTACTGGATTCGCTGCAGCTTCAGAATATGAGTTTTCGCGGTGGATTGAAAACAGAAACTACCGTACTCGAGAATCGACAGAATCGTTGTACGATACAGCTTTATCAGATCTTCCGGGTGGGCTCCCCACCATGTTCCGGTGATAGTACGCATGAAGCTTATTCGCTGCTGGCATTTCTGAATCAAATACTTAATGTGCTTTCCCCAGGTGCATTTAGAATCGAACCAGACCCCTAGGTATTTATAGGACAAACTTTGAGTTATTGTTTTACCCATGAGTTGAAGCGGTATTTGTGTTGGATCACGCTTCCTAGAAAAAAAAAACCACTAACTCAGTTTTCTCCGGAGAGAATTCGATACCCAGCTTTACAGCCCAGGTAGACAAACTGTCTAGGGTATCCTGCAACGGTCCCTGCAAGTTGTTCGCCCCTGTTCCTGCAATTGAAACAACGGCGTCATCCGCAAGCTGTTTTAGCGTGCAGTTTTCCATGAGGCAGTTATCGATGTCTCTGACATAAAAAATATAAAAAAGGGGGCTCAAATAAGAGCCCTGGGGGAGACCCTTGTAGCTAATTCGTGAAGTTGTCGAAGACCCATGAGAAAAGCTCATATGTTTCTCAGACAACAAATTGTACAAATAGTTGTTTAGTAATGGTGAAAGGCCACACTCGTGGAATTTGTCTGAAAGGACGTCTACACAAACTAAATCAAAAGCACCCTTAATGTCCATGAAAACTGAACCCATTTGCTGATTTTGTGCATAGGCCAGCTGTATTTCTGTTGAAAGCAGCGCAAGACAATCGCTCGTTCCTTTGCCTCTGCGGAAACCAAATTGAGTAACGGGTGGCAATTAAAATTTTGGAATTTTTTCGAGGCCTCTATGCTCAACAACAAACGAGCTCAGAGAGAAATAAGAGTGTGTATGCGTTAGCTCTTTCTCTCCTCTTTCTGCTAGTATTTTCTGTTTTGTTTATGCTTGCTCAGTTTTGCTCAAAATGCCGTCGAAACAAGAAGTATTTCGCGAGCGCGTTGTACAGTTCTACGAACTGCACAGAAATCTCGGCAAAACGTATACGGTACAACATTTTAAAAGCGAAAATGTTGCGACTTCGACTGTTTACCATATTCTAAGATCCCCAACAACTGCTCGCAAGCAAGGTAGTGGAAGACCAGCCAAAATTATGGACGCAAAAGGACTTCGTTCTCTTTCTCGTGCCTTCAACAACAAGGATTCACTGAACCAACGGGATGCCGCAAAAAAGTTCAACTGTTCTCACCAGTACATCTGCAAAACATTGAAAAGAGTCGGAATAAAGTGCCGAAAGAAGACACGAGCCCCGGAATATACTGATGCACAGATTTCAACGCTGAAATCCCAATGCCGTTGGTTGATTAAAAATTATTCCGGAAAAAGTTTTGTTTTGGACGACGAAAGCTACTTCCCTCTTTCGAAGACGCAGATTCCCGGAAACGATCGATACTATTCAACGGATAGTTCTACTACACCTCCGAACATAAAATATAAGTTTAAACATAAGTTTGAACAGAAAGTGATGCTGTACATTGCCATTTCCGAGAAAGGCATTTCTAAGCCATGGTTCAAGCCCTCTGGTTTGGCAATCAATCAAGATGTGTACCAGAACGAATGTTTGAAGAAAATTTTGATCCCGTTTCTACAAAAACATCATGCTGATGGACAATACGTGTTTTGGCCGGATAAAGCGTCATCGCATTACGCCATAAAAACACAATCGTTACTGAAAACCCATTCGATCCCATTTGTACCCAAACACCACAACCCGACAAATCTGCCTCAGTGTCGCCCAATCGAAGATTTCTTCTGGGTTTTGAGTTCCTTGGTGTACAAAAATAACTGGAGAGCCACGAATTGCAAACAGTTGATTGGTGGAATCAAGAGATGCATTCGCAAAGTTGACATGGAGGCCGTACAACGCTCCTGTTCCGACATCAAACGGAAGCTTCGCCGAACATCCGATTACGGACCGTTTTCAAATGTTCACTAATGTTTTTCAACAATGGACAATGTATCTTTTATTTAAATAAATCAGATCTTCTTCAACTATGTTTGTCTTTTTTTGACAGCTTGAGAAAGAAATTCCAAAATTTTAGTTGCCACCCGTTATGAGATAGAAAGCCATTAGATTCAATCCATTTATCGAGCCGATGGAGAATCATCTTCTCTAGCAGCTTCCGTATACACGACAACATCGCAATTGGACGATACGAGTTGTAATCCGACGCGGGTTTCCCGGGTTTTTTAAGAGCTATAACTCTAACCTGCCTCCATTCATCCGGAACAATATAGCTTTCCAGGAACTGATTAAATAAGTTCAGCAAGCGCCTCTTTACGGCGTCTGGGAGGTTTTTCAACAAGTTAAACTTGATTTTATCCATTCCTGGCGCAGAATTGTTGCATGAAAGAAGAGCAAGTGAGAATTCGAGCATAGAAAAGAGCGTATCCAATTCGTTACGATTGGTTTGAGTATCGCGAGCAATTCGTTGCACCGGAACCGAATTTGGGCAAACTTTCTTGGCGAATGCGTAGATCCACCGGGAAGAGCTTTCCTTGTCTTCATTCACCGACGACGCATTTCGCATTCTTCTCCCGACGGTCCAAAGAGTTCTCATCGACGTCTCACGCGATAGCCCTTCGACGAAGTGACGCCAATATCCGCGTTTTTTGGCTTTGGCGAGGCTCTTAAACTTACGCTCAAGAACAATGTACCGCTGGTAGTTATCTCGCGAACCGCGCTTCCGATATGCTTTAAACGCGACGGATTTTTCACGGTAGACTTCAGTACATTCGTCGTCCCACCACGGCGTTGGCGAACGTCGGCGAATTGTTGATCTTTGTACCGGTCTGCGCTGTGCGTCGATCGCACATTTGAGGATTAACCTGGATAAAAACCGATACTCTTCCAACGGAGGAAGGACTTCGACCGATTGCTCGCCATCGATGATCGCTTCAGCGAATTTACCCCAGTCTATGCATTTCGTGAGGTCGTACGCAATGCCGACCGAGCGAGATTGACACGAACCATTGGTGATTGAAATTTTGATAGGCAGGTGATCACTACCATGGGGATCTTGGATCACTTCCCAACAAACAAACGAAAGCAGTAAATAAGCATACATGTTTTATTAAAGCTGAAATACGACTATCGCAGCTGAATAAAATATCTGACTGAAATAGAAGCTGAATAACCATGTTCTCAATTGAAATATTAACATTAATTCAAGTGTTTCATTTTGTTTGAATAACTTGCTTAGTAAAAGCTATTCCAGCATTTATATGTAACTAAATTTACACAGTTCAACAAAGAGATGAATAACAGTTTATAAATCTGTTTAAATATCGTTTATATAGCCTAGCTAATAAAACCTGATATTGAATTGAATAGCAGCTGTAATGTACATCACTATTAAACTGATCCAATTATAAGCTGAAGTAAAATAATACACAAGCTTTACATAGGTGTCTTAATTGACTTTTATTCAACCACTGAACAATTAGTTGAATTACAGTTTATGTCTCTAATGTAACGCCTTTTAACTAGCTTTGCCAATTAAACCTTATACTTAGTTGAATAATAGCTGTGGCTTAAACCAATAGTCAGCAAAATAAACTACAATTAAAATAAAAGTTGTTTGAATGCCGTAGTAAAGCCTCCGAAGTGTTCGTAATTTTGGCTCAATATTTCTTCTTCAACTTAAAGTTGTGCTAGATAAATGATATAGATATTCATTGAATTCAGTTAATTCTTAAGTTTTCGTTCCTGGGTTGTTCATTTTTGGTGCAGGTGAAAAAGTATTGACGTGTTTTCAAGAGCTCACATGCTTCTGTTTACATAACCCATCAAAATAACAGCAGAAAACATTGTCATATCTTTTAATCGTCTCTTGTTCAACATGCCCTTGTCAGTAATGCACGTAGTAAAACCGAACATCCAATATCAAAGCTTGTGTACAGCTTGCTAATTCAGACGTTTAATAACAACATTTAGAAGCTTTAATTAAGCACTGATGTTGCTTATTTACAGACAACGCTATAAATAGAATGTCAATGTAGCTCAATTAAAGCATCACTTCGGCTACTATTCAATATATAACATTGAGCTTATATAGACGATTTGTTTAAACTTCATTCAATTCTAGGATAGCGCAGTTGGTAAGTCACGTAGTTGAGGATACAAAGGTTGATGGTTCAAATCTCGCTATTAAATGTTAATAATTGAATGTTACATAATGTTTCTGTTAATGTACACGTATAATAATACCAAATTAAATATGCATAGTATAAAATGTTTGTATCGTATGGAAAATCATACAAAAATACCGAAAATATTTTTTTAAGCATTGAAATAAGTTGAACAAAAGTTCTATAAAATACACCAAAGCTTTTTAATATGCTTAATGAAGTTGAAGAAAAATGTCGTTATTACTATTAAGTAACTAGGAGAGAATATATTATTGATAAAAAACTCGATTAGCTCAACAAAGGTCACTTTTACTCTCGGAATCAGCCTCAAGTTGTGTGTAGCACTTAAACAGCAGTTATTCAATTATTTGCTGAACTCTATTGCTGCAAACTTGCTTCTTAAGCATATGCAATTGCTAGTGTACAAAAGCACTTGGCGACAGCTTGATAACTTCTCCAAATTTGTGTGAATAATGCCTGAACAAAAGCAGTGATTGAAAATAGTTCAGAGATTATTCAACACACTGCTGCATTAAATCGCCAAAATGATGTTTATTTAATGAGTGATTGTTTGTTGGGTTTCCACGTGCAATCCAATGATAGTGAATTCGAACAGATTGAGAGGTCTAATTTGCTTCCAGGGTTTGGAGGTGGAGCCACGCGTGTTACTTCCCCAGTATTCAAAATAGTCAAGTTGAAGTAGTCCATGAGGTCTATTATCTAGCTAAAAGATGTTATTTGACGATTTCTTCTAAATTGACGGCTATGTTTACACACGTTGAGTTTCAAACTTGAATGGCTATGTTGTTCTCTACAAATTTCAGTTCTTCCTGCGTTATGGGATCCAACTCTAGTGTTTCTTTTTTGATCACTCTAGTGTTCCTTTTGATCGAGAATTCATAAAAAAACGATGAACATTCTCAACCGATCTCAGCAGCCTCTAACCACTCAATTTGCAGTTACCACAAAGTTACTCGAACTTAGCATCGGGAATGTAACTTTGGCACTATTCCCCATTTTGCCAGCCACCGAATTAAACACTACAATCTCAATATTTTCCGATTTACTCGCATGCTGGGCCCACTGTGGGTAGAACTACTTAAGTTAATGCGAAGCGGACAACACGAAACAGAAACGGAACAGGATTTTGTGGGTGATTAAAATACAAGAAAAGTTAGCTTTAACAAACGATTTAATTCGCAAGTTAACTGTACAAAGTACTGAACGGTAGCCCTTTGCGCTACTTCGGAGCGCTTACGTTTTGCTTCTGTGAGGTTGGCAATTGCCGACTGGGAAAGGGAAATATACGTAGAGAAAAGGTGTTGCTTTCTCCCACAAGATTATTCTACTTTTCCTGCATTATCCGACTAGGTGACCGCCCTGCGTATCTTGATCCCTACGCTAGACCTTTTATACTGATGTTGACTAACTCGATTAGAATGTGGTAACTATTTCTTTTGTTCTATTGAAAAAAAACATAGCATTTTAAATGTGTCCAATACAAAATACATATATTCACGTTCAAATCGAACCACAAGCAAAAAAAAACGAACGAATAACAATCTACGCTGTTCGAATGTAAAGTGTTTCGAAAATAGGGGGCTAAATATTTATGTCAGTGAATGCTTACGTAATATGAATTTTAGATCATTATTTGGTCCAATCACACTTGGTCAAAACGCGTTTTTGTGTAAGTCTATTTTGCAAACTATTTTATAAGTAGTTTGTATGTTATAAAGAGAGTGCAATCCCTTAGAAAAATATATATATGATCGCATGGCATAACCGTTTGTTATATAATATTTATTTACTGAACTGTACAAAACTCACTCAACTCTAGGCACACATCAAAAACTTGTGGTCCGATGGTTTGTCTGGCCCCATGCTTTCAGAAGAGCTAAGGTTTTGTTCAAATGTGCACACCATTCTTCTCGTTCTTCCTTCGAATCTGCTGACAACAAGTGCCTATAGAAGAAAAAAAAAACAATCATGCACTCAATATCGAATGGTTAAAATTGGAAAAAAGGATGTCCCACTTACCGCAGAATTGTAGTATTGCCCTGTCTAACCAATACCAACGAATCGACGTCGTCGGGTTGTGCCGGTCTTCGGAACTCCAACAGCAGGGTATTCAATCGAGCGCACACATCTCTCGGTGCAACGGATACTTTTTGAGTGCAGCAGTTCTGCAAATCGATACTCCCGATAGGAGCTTTACGCTTTTCATCATCCGGATACTTCCAGTAGCTGAGCACATGGCCATACAAGCGACACCAGCGCCTATGCCAAGCGCCAAATCCGGAAACATCCTCGAACATGGTGAGGAAACCTCGGTGGTCAACGGTGACCGTCAGCTCGCAGTTTACCTTCATGTGAACGGTTCCTTCCAGTGGGCTGACACCGGAAACGGGATTGAGGGTCCAGTTGGTTCGTTGAATTTCTCTGAGGGAGAAAATTATGAAGCCATACTGGACGAGAGCGGGAGTGCGAACCGCATGTGGACCGGCTGGCGATTGAACCGGTGGCATTATCAACCGTGAGTTGGATTTTACACCCTTTGGTGTATGGAGCTTGCTGGATCCCTTCTTATTCATTGCGATGTGGTATTTGATCTCGTGCGGGAGGACTTCCGCTGGGCTGTCATGCCGTAAATTTCCATTGTTATCTGTTTCGAAGCGGGAAAAATTGATGTTTAAGGAATTCAATGGGGTTTCAATCGAATACGAACCTTGAAATCAGCATAGACATTCGCTAGCTGGAGCACATCGGGAAGCGAACCGATAGCAACCCGGGTAAGGTAGGAACGGATTGGGTAGCCAATACGGTGTCATTATATTTGAGCAGACAAACCAGATGGTGTCCACTGATGGCATCGGAGGCGAGTTTTCGGATGTATTCCTGTTTCAGTGGAAGTGTTATTTCCTTGACGATAAGCCGGCCTTTTTCCGTGGGTGCCCCGGTGGTCTAATACAACCTTCTACGCGGAGACGTTGGACCTCATCGAGGATTGCTTGCCGGCGGTGGGCTGGGGAATAAGAAATGTATGGTAAATTTCTGTCGACAACAGTAGAAGATCTACACTTACTAGCTACCAAAAGGTGACGTTCGCCCTCGACGGATTCCGTCGAGCCGGAAAACTCAATCGTTGCCGCACAGAGGTTTAGTGCTTCGGCTAGTCTGGGAAATAATTGTCTGCTGTTTACACACTTCATCTAGAAGCTTTTTGACCTTTTCTTGGACAAGGTATTCATTCTCACTGTCGGTAGCAGTGGCAGATGAATTGCCACCATCCGAATCCTCTGTTGTAGAATCTACGCTTGGACGAGCGTGTACCGGAGCACGAAGGTTCTTCTTAACTGGCGTTGGATTATTGGAATTTTGCTGACGTCGATAGAAGCTAACTGTGTGCACCAGTGTGACCATATTGTTGTCATCTGATGGATTGATCTTGAGTTCGGATTTAACTGACTGCTGAAATCCTCTTCAACTTTGCGTTGTAGCTGCTGTTGCTTTTGAGTCGGAGATGGTTTTGTGGGTCTTTTTCTCCTCAGCATCTTCCTCATTGATAGTCTGGCACCTCTTTGACGAGGATTTTTTTGATATGAGAAGCTATTGGAAGACATCGACGATTTCCTCTGAAACGAAATAGGTAAGTTTAAAAACTGTGTGACAAATATATATGCTAGAACTACAACAAATTGGGTTAGTATTCTCGCAGTAAAACAGGTTAATTTCCACAATGATCAACGATCAAACAGTCATGCGCCCAAAGCGAAAGTTGTGCAGACATTTAGGACAAAAGCTTACAGGCGTATCAAATTCTCCCTCGTCGTCCTCGTCCAGTGCTTCCTCCAGATACTGATCCATGTCGTCTAGCACGCCGGAAAGTTCACTATTCGTGCTGTTGTGACTGTTTCCGGACTGCCGCTTGACGTTGCCAGGGTGCACCTATAAAATTTCAATCGATTGTGGAGGGTGCAATTGAAAATCAATCCTACGTGATCTAACAACTAAATACTTTGTCTATACGACAAAACTAATAGATACTCCAAGAAGCACTCACTATTTCAAATTGTAGATTTATGAACATACCCTTTTGTCCTGGCTCTGCCTGCGTCCACCGTGACTAGTGAGACGGTCCTGCAGCTTCACTGCCTGCATGATTTCCCGACCGAGACTTACGTTGCAGATGTTCTTGGTATCGGAATCGGACTCTTCTTCATCCGAGTACATGTAACTGTAAATTGAGAAAATGAAAGGTCAGTATTGGTTGGAATGTGAACTATTTTTTTGACGTAGGACTACGTCTTTGTTTTCTATACTGGTAACTTTATTTCAGTTTGTCTAAACATTTTCAAAATGTTTGCCCCAATCGAACCGAAATATTTTTAAATTCTAATAATTCGAATATTGAAAACAATTGATTTTCAACATTAAACTATTGAAAATAATACAAATGTAAGGTGATGTCCTATTATTTCGTTTTGCACAGTAAATATACTAAATGCCAAGTATTGTCCTATCACAGACTTCAAATGTAACTAAGGGAGATCTCATATGCAGTAGTGAATGATATAAAAGAGGTACACCTTCGCAAAATGCTTCATTCGTGCAGCTTAGAACTGTTCAGAGCGGCAATGAGCCAGTATTGAATTGGTCGCAGGCGGGGACAAGTACTCTGCGGGTGCCTGGCGAGTAACCATTGACCAGGTAGCTGATGGTTCTATCGTCTTTGGCTAGGCAACCGTTGCAGGCAGCCAGGTTAACCAAGCCAGTGGTGAATTTGATCTAGTTGGTAGCCATCTTTCAGTAAGGCGGTTGAGTGGCATGAACAGTGTAAGCCAGCCACCATCATCATCGCTAATAATATAGATCACCAGATTCATAGTTCTGGCGAACGATGGAGCGACCTGAACTGTAACAGTTGGCGAGTTAATCGAGCATATCCTCGAGTAATTCATGTAGCGTTTAAAAGCCATTTGTAAAGAATGACTTTCAATATAGATTTCATGAACCTCAAATCACTATCGTGAATGAAAGCAGCATTTGGTAGAAGAATGTTAGTTCTACCATATGGAGTAGCAGGATATGGTGGGATTCTCGAATTCGTGAGAAATCAACGTTTAAAGTTATTGTTTACAAATGGCTTTTAGGTCCTTAACATAAATTACTCGAGATATGCTCGATTGGCTCCGCCAAGTGACAGTTCAAATTGGCTCCTGTCATTGTATCCGCCAGACTATGAATCTAGTGACTATAGCTAATATGTGTAGAAAATGCAATAACTAGCATGGCCAGTTACTAGTAATAAACAGAAACGCCACTAAAGACTTGGTTGATCAAGTCTTTAAGAAAGCCAGGGTAGGAAATGTATTGAGATCTTTTTCAGCCTTACTGCAGGAAAATAAATATAAAATTTCCGATCGTAATAACGCAATGAAATAAAAAAAAAGATTTTTAGGTATATTGTAATCCAGATTTATTTCAAATATATCAATCGAACTTCATGATTTCTTACGAACGAGTGAGAATTCCATCAATAGCAGCCGCTTCCTTTTCTGCTTCTGGCAACAACTGTCAATTTCATTATTTTTTTCTGCTTTTAGACGTTCCTGGAATGACTTGTACCGTTCATACGCATTCCTGGCGTAATGAATCATCACTTTTATTCCTCCAGCTTCCGTTACTGTATCGTACACGAGTCTTTGCGCCACGAGGCTTGTTTCCATTTGGATGACTGACGAGGTATTCTTTGTAAACTGAAAATCCTCTCTCCACTGTGGTGTTTCCGTGGCTGAGTATGAGAAGCTTTTTGACAAAAATCAATAAGTTTTGCAACTCCGTAGGCGAGTTATCGATTGTATCCAGTCAAAATTGTCCAAACGAGTATCCTGCCGCCGGTAACTAGCAGCAGCAGCGTAGTCGTTGACATGTTCAGCACAGTGTCGTAAATTCCTGCTTCATCTTGTCTGCTACTGTACTCAACAGATGGTTATTTACAACAAGATGCTCAAGACAGAAATCGAGTCGTTTTCTGCAGAGATCAGGAACTGCGGATTAAGGCACGTCAAATATTTTGTCAGGTGATACCCAAACGGCGAACGCTTGATCATTTTCTCGATGAATCCTATGTAGAACGCTCTGCAGTCATTTTGAAACTGAACGAACTTCTGCTCGGATAATTTTCCTTGTTCTTACCTTCGAGCGTTTTTAGCGCGGCCATTGTGGCAAAACCAATGTCAATTTTCGCCGAGGACAGGAAGTTTTGATCTTCAAGGGGAATTACCGTTAGCGTATTCGGTTTCATTTCAAAGCTTCCGGTTTCATTACCTTTCCCATCATCATTCTGAGAAGCTGAGTCAGTTCTTCGTACAAAAAAGGTGCCATCGGTATTTCAGATTGAAAGCGTATTGGGAAAGGCTCAACGTTACAGCCGCAGCAATGAAAAAAATTGAGTTTTGCCTCAAAAATTGATCACTAACAGCTTTAGCTACCGTTTCAAATGCTTTTGATTTTACAACAGCGGGAAAGCTTCTTTGAAATCTGGATTCGACTCCTTGAGCTTTGTGTCACTTTGGTTATTTTACAGTCCGAACATACTTTTTCAGATGGGGAAATAAATCTATTGCCCTTTTCGCAACCGTTTGGTTCTTCACCCACCTTACTGCAAAGGATTTAAGAGGAAAACGTCCAATCCAGTAACTGCTGTGAACTCAGCACGTCGCAGTGCCCAGTCCTTGAACAAATTATATAACGAAAACAAAAAGTCTTCAATCTGGCATTCATTTTTCTTCATCCCATACTTGAACGCGTTGTGAATGACATGTAAACAGCTCCTGATGTTTAGTAAGCTGAGATTTGATTCGCAAAGTTCTTTCAAATCCTTATTCAAGTTGTCCTGCATCAATATGTTCACATTCGGTCAGTCCAATTAAAAATTTGAATTATTTTTTCAATCAATCTAAGTTTGGATGAAAACATTCTTTCATTCCATTCAAAATATTCTGAGCTCTTGTTGATGTTAAGAAAACGGAGCCCAAATATCTGCAAGTCACATAGTAGGTACCTTGGTTCGAAAATCGTATACCCATCGTCCAACTGCTGACGTTGAGACACTTTGTTAAACGTTTCATCGAAACCAATGGGCTGATACGACAGGTCCAAAGAAGATCGATCAAACCCGGTGACGAATTAGCCCTGATGGCTAACAGTCACCTTAATAAAGGGGGGGATGATCGATCAAACATGGACCATTTAAATTTCGTCTGTTTTAGGATGATCTAGTGGATTTTCCCAGCTAAAGAGTTTGTTTGGATTGGAATATGTTTTACATTTCGTTTCAAATTTTGTCAATTGAAGCCAGCGGTGGCTAAACAAGTTCAGGGTTTTTTTTCATTAGTGCGTATCTACAATTGGGAGATTCTCTCCGGCCCGCTCTCTTTCATTCATTTCAGCGCCATTATAAAACTTACGAGGCATTCTTTAGTACAGATCGAAACACAACAGTGCTGGCTAGCATACTCTACAAATAGTAGAATGAAAAACGCAAAGGTGATCGGTTTATGACTGAAATGAGAGCGAGCCCGGAGAATCTCTTAATTCAGAGATTCGCCCTAATGAAAAACCCTAGAAGTTTCAACTTTCTCTCAGCATCTTTAGTACAATTTCAAACACGTTTCGAAATTTAAACGATTCTAAATTATTCTGAAGTGCAAATACAGTATTGGACAAAACATGTGCAACTCAAACCGAGCAATGATAAAAGCATCAGTAAACTTCAATGTTTCGAAATCGAAATCGAGCAAGTTACTGCAGTTGACGGGTTCAGAAGTCTAGATGTTCGCTGCACCTTCTCGGCTTTCTCGGACTTATTTCTCTGAAGCGTTTGAAAAAGGCGGAAAAGGTTTCGTTTGTAGACAAAAATGTTCTTCTTGCGTTATTGTACCATTACAAGGTGAATATTGCATGATTGCATGAGTTCTGTTCAGTGATGAGTCGAAGTTCAACATCTTCGGAAGCGACTGATTTGCCAGTACGTGAACATGGCGGTGTCAATGTGATGGTCTGGGGATGTTTTTGTGCGAACGGCCTTGGTCCAATTCATCGAATCGATGGAATCATAGACCGTATCATGTACAAGAACATCCCTGAAAGATTATGTTGCCTTATGCTGAATGGAATATACCATTAAAATGGATGTTCCAACAAGATAACGACCCCGAGCACAATTGCCAAAGTGGTCAAACAGTGGTTTGAGGGCAACCAATAATGGTGATGGACTGGCCGCCCCAATCTCCGGATCTGAACCTTATCGAGAACCTGCGGGAGATCGTGAATCAGCGAATTGATCGTGAAGGTGTTCGAAATTAGAATCAGTTGTTTGCACAAATCCAAAAGGCTTGGGCAGCAACTTCACAAAACTCTCATTGACCACCTGATCAAGTCTATGCCCGCAGATGCAAGGCCGTACTGAAAATAAAGGATTCGCTATAAAATACCAAAGTAAACTTGAATTTGTTAAACAACACGCGAAGTTGCACTTGTTTTGTTTGTCATGAATTGTTATGCATGAAAATGACCTTTCTTGTTATAATAAAATGCCAAAGTGCTGTTTCTACAGAACTAAA
>JASCZW010007287.1:0-69969 GCA_034211315.2 Aedes japonicus
TTTCGTATTCCACAATTGGTCGAATTTTGTCGGGATTCCCACGGAGGCCTTGAGAGTTTAGGAGATATCCCAGGAAGGAAATTTCCGGCATTCCAAACAGTGACTTCTCGAGATTTATCATAAGGTTGGCTCTGTTTAGTCTACGCGCAATTTCCCGAAGTAATTGTACATGATGCTCAATGTCTCCGTTACCACGACTATATCGTCGAGGTAGACGAAGACATAAGGTTCCAATTCACCATGACTAAGAACTTGGTCCATTAACCTTGCAAGGGTAGCCGGGCTATTTACGAGACCGAATGGCATCCTGGTGAATTGGAACAACCCCTTTCCTTGCACGCTAAAGGCCGTATATTTACGGGACGACTTTTCCAGAGGAACTTGAAGAAATGCCTCTGAAAGATTTATGGTCGATAGATATTTCGCCTTTGGAAGTTGGCCTAAGATTCGGCAAGGGTGAGGCAAGGGTAAGCATCACGAACAGTGCGTTCGTTAACCTTGCGCGCATCTAAACAAAGCCGAACCTTATTAGGCTTGATGACTGGCACGCAATTTAGTGACCAGTCCGAGGTGCTCGGTTCAATAATGCCACCGTCAAGCAGCCTTTGCAACTCTATAGACACCAAACCTTGTGTCTTAGGAGACATTACATAGGGAAACTGCCTAACCGGAGGCTTTTTCCGCCATTCTTCGGCAAGCTCAATTTTGTGCTCTGCCAGCGGAGTGGTAGACAGTTTCCCGGGGAGCGCGGGAATGAAAAGGGTCTTTATATGGTCTATAGTTTGCTGTTCGGAAGCAGTTAGGACAGTGGATGATGAAGACGGCCCAGAACTATCGTCTTCCTCGGTAGTGTCAACAATGGCACAACTTGTAATAGTGGGCTGGATATGGAAAGTCTTCCAAAAGTCCATTCCACAAATACAGTTGATGGCTAAGTTTGGAACTACCAAAGTTGGGACAACCTTCTCTACGCCATTCCACAAAAAGGGTAGATAAACCTGGCCCCTGACATTAAGAACTTCTCCGCTCGCCGTACGCAAATTCATTGGGTCTCGAAGTGGAAAGATTCGTTTCGGTTTGACGGAATTATAAGTGGAATCATTAATTAAAGTTAAATTGCTTCCGCTGTCTAGAAGAGCTTGGAAGCTTACTCCCGTACACCTTCACTGAAGTGTAGGGTCGGTTATCGTTTGGAAGTTGGTAATTTATTATGTACGACGCCGGTGTCTCCGGATAGAGATTCTCTGAAACCGGTTCAAAATATGGAAAAGGGTTCACGCTTAAAAGTTGGGGTTTAGCGGGCGGCGATTTTGGCTCGCTGTTAAGGCGTTTTTTGTACAAAACGGACAGTTGTTCGATGGATAGCCTCGGAACCCACAATTCTCGCACAGAACCCCTTTTGGAAGCCTGCATCGATCCATTCGATGACCGAACTTCCCGCAGTTAAAACAGTGTCGGCTCGAAGGAGGCTCATGAGCATCGATCATTTCCTCCAATGTGGTTAGTGGACGCGCTTGTCCCAGAGAAGTAGTTCCGGGGCGGTTAATGTTTTGGTTTGTATGCAATTGTGCATTGAAATTATTTCGGGGCACAAACGACTGCTCCCTCGGCGATTCCTTGCTCTGCTCATATTTTTCAACAGTGTTTACCGACTTATCGGGTCCAAAAACCTTATTATACACTGAGAAGTTTATGGCATCGACCTTTTGACCCGCGGATACAAGCGCCGGAAGGTCAGCTATCGTGAGGAAATTCAGTTGCCACTTGTAATCAATCCTCATATTCTGCAGCAGAATTTGAACTTTTTCAAATTCTGGCAGTGGAACACTCATAGTTCCGAAAAGCTCCTCCATTGAATGATAATATTGGAGAAACGTTTCATTGCGTAACTGATGGCGCTGATATACCTTCATTTTCATTAGGGTATCTAGATCAGGGTGCATAAATGTCCTCCTAAGCTCTAGTATCAAATGCTGCCAGTTTATCAAACGGCCCGATGCACGCATGGTCATATACCATTGAAGTGCCGGTCCTTTAAAAGGTGAATCGCCGAATCAAAGAGTTCCACTTCCGAAACATGCTCAGCCACAGACATCGCGTGAACCATACCGAGAAACTGGTTCAGCTTCAAACCCTGATCTTCCCCGTCGTACTTCGCTATTGTCCACTTGGACACGGGTAAGGTATGACGCCCCTGATTACTCGGTAAAATTGGATTGAATGGTGTGAATGCAGGATTCGCATGGGGATATGAAGTTGAAACCGGGTTGGATGTCTGTTGGAAACCCGTAGCCTGCATTTCTAGAAATGGATTAGGAGGTTGAGAGAAACCCGATGTCGGATTTCCTGGCCATGCATGCGAATTATGTGAGAAACACGATGCCGGATTTCCTAGACACGGATTGGAAATAGGAGCAATGTTCATGGCTGAAGTTCCCTGCCACCGGCTTGGAGTTGGAACGCTACTCATAGTTGGATATCCTACTAACGAGTTGGTAGTCTGAGTACAACCGGCTGGCTGAAAACTGAACTATTCTGCAGGTGGCTATGCCACGATGAAGACATAGGAGGTGATGCGGTTGGGTAACTTTGAGGAAGTGAGAAGCTGACGCTAGAGGTTAACCCTGAAACACTGGTCGCTGTAGAGCGCGTATGGCTCTGAGAAAATCGAGAATGCCCTGAGTAGGGCGCACCCAATGAACCTGAACACGAAGTAAGCACTGTAGGTTGCGGAATGTCTGTAAGCTGTTGGTTCCCACCTGGAACCTCTGATCTTATGTTTTGAGACTCCTCTTCACGTTTCTTGTCTCGATTTATTAGCTCCAGGGTAAGATCACTGATTCGCGTCAACAAAAATTCTAGTAGAGGGCTCATAGGCACGTTTGCTGGGAGCTCAATACCCGCTTCACCTACCCCTGAATATTTCCCGGTTTGGGTAGCGATAAAGGTGCGAGAACCCCTCAGTCTGGAATAAATCAATCAAAGCGTGATCCTCTGGATCCCCACGATTCACCATTCCCGATACCCCAGGTTCCATATAGTAATACTTTATCAACAATTTCACTACATCATCAAGCATTGCGTTCAAAAACTTTTTTGCCTCATCATCCGCTTGCTTCAACAAAAGAACCATGCGGTGGCCGAAATGCAACAATTTAGATTGTCCTCTCACCCTCAGATTTTTGTCATTCTGCCTCAGACCGTCAAATATTTCCTCATAATTGCGTCTGCAATACTCGATCGTGTCCTCCCAATTAATCTCAAGTTCCACCTCAACAAACTTATGCTCTTCTTTTTCGCTTTTTAAATGATCACGAAGACTCCTTCGTCTTCTTGAGTAGCTGCGATCGTCCCCAATTACAATTGACCGAATCTTCAGCTCAAAATCTAATTCTTCCGTCGATAAATGGTCCACCCTTAAGCTGTGGTACCATTCTAGTATTTTTTAACTGCGTGTGTGTGTTCACTGCTATGTTCACTAAGTGCTTCCGCCATGTTTCACTTGAGTTTAAATGCACAAAACTAAAATAAAAATTCCTAAACCTACAAAGACTAACTATGCTAACTAAAATGTAAAATAAATTCAACAAAGAAAATGTAAAAATGTACACAAAATCACTAATTTTAACTAAAATATCCCCACAATGCTACTTACCACATAAAAATTGCAAAAAAAGCAGCTAAATTACACCCTAAATTAAAATTACTGCCTAAAAATGTTACGGAAAGGCTCAAAAATTACAAAAAAAACAGCATCAAACTATGCTATTCCATTAAATTAGGCACTCAATAAGAAAAAATATAAATTAAAAAAACCAAAAATGTAATGGCATAAGCGCACTGAAGCACTGTAAATCAATTAGAAAAAAGTCACTTACTGTTCACTTAAACTCTACTAATTGTTCTAATTTATTGTAAGCACTGTCTCAAGACAAAAAGGCTAAATTTCTAACACTAATTTGAAAAGATCTAAAAAACTATAGAAACAATAATCATTATCATCATCCGAACCGGTTCACAAAAGGAAAATAGCACTTTCATCGATTTCAATACTTTTCCGAATACAACTCATTCACCTTTCACTGTAAAAACAATTGGAATAAAGGATTCCAATTCTACCCGGAGCTTACTTGAAAAGGATTCCAATTTTCAAAGAAAAATGGGATCCTTTTCTTTATTTTGCGTTGGGCGCCAATTGTTAGAATTCACTTGCCAGATCGGCCTTTTCACTGAGGATTTTCTTTTTTCCCCTTCAGGCTTTTTCCTGGTATTCAGGGTCGTTTACTGGCTCCGAGAGGAATTGGGCGGAAAAACTTCCCATACAAACCGTTACCAAGGTGGAGTAAAAGAAAGAAAAGGAGAAAGGGATGAGTTCAAAATTGAAAAGGCGAATTATTATGTAGGAGAATTCAATTTCTTTTTAATTTTTATTCATAATAGGGGTAGGAAAGGAAGGTTGGGTAAGGAACATTACCGGTATTGACATTTGGCTCTCGTCCAATGCGCTGTAGATTCGAATGGCGGCTACGGTGCTCCGGGTTCTCCGCTGGGTTCTGGTTTTTTGATATTGCTTCGCTGGGCTCACTTTATTGCTGAACAAGTGCTGGACACTCAGGCCGTTGCCCGCTAAATGTCCGACACGCCACTTCACTTTTTACAGCCTACGATACAAAATGGTCACGGATTCCACTGCACTCACTTTTCCTGCTCGAAAAATTAAAAAAATATCGAGTGATCTAAAATACGCGCACCCAACTGTAAATGAAAACATTTACCTACTAGTCGCCGACCCCGGCAATAACAGCTGCTTATATCAGCTGATTCCGTATAATGGTATTGGAGCCATCTCCTCGACAGTGAGGGTCGACTGTGGGAGCGCAAGGTGAATTTAATACTTCAGGTGGTCTATTTTCTTCAGTTTGTCGGAAAGACGGGTGGAGTAGCGGGGTATCAAAGAGATTTAGCAGTGGAGCGAAAGAGTAAGGAACACTCAATAGTGTATTACGCACATAATGACAGCTGCAATTTTGCCTAAGAGTGAAGAGTTCTAAATGAATGTATAAACGGTTTGGGCTAAATGTTTTGTTTACAAACATTAGCACTCTTACTTTCCCTCCCGAAATATTGGTAAACAAACCGTGCAGCCTGACGCATCATATCCCATGGCATAGAACACAGGCCTGGCAGTGTGAAACTAATCATCTCCTATACTCGTTTGTTTAAAATGGAACTGCGAGTTTGACATCACAGGCACTATTGCATAGGTGTAATGGAGACAGCTTCAGTCTGCCAGACCAGTATTTTACTTGATATGGATTGTATTAGTATGCGTTTAAACATGGCTGAAATTCTCTTATACACGGAGAAACGAAATAACTCAAAATCGAAGTATAAAGTACTTAAAAGGAGGTACACTCTCAACACTGCTGTTTTGGATAAATTTCAACTCTCCATGATAGGTAGTTTTAACTTAAATTTAAAGTATTGTAGGCATAAGTTCCTTTTACGTCATTAGGATTCAAAACAGAATGCTCCGATGACTGTTGGCGTTGAGTGCTTTTCATCTAAATTTGAATTGTTTTCTTTTCGCCCCTGTTAAGAAAACTAAATGAAGAGTTTCTTTTTATTTTGGTGAAGAAATTGAGCTGTGCGCCATTTTCATTTATGTGCTGTTCGTAGCCGAAGAAACCAAGAAATTCACAAAAATTCGTGAATTGGTGTTAAAACAATAATAATGGAGCAAATAAAGAAAAAAAAATTGACGAGGGAAGCTACCAAAAGCTTGCGGGTAAGAAATATTAATTTGTTTAAGTTAGAGATTTGCAACATTTTCCAAATTTTGATTCTTGAGGGATGACCCAACAATCAATATGCAACTAGCGATTTGAAATTGGTTCACTGTTGTAGAACCCCTTGGTCTGAAGTACACCTTGAAGCCAGCACCTTGTTTTACATATTTGCGCCTTTGTTTTGATTTGCTGTGTTATTTTGACAGAATATTTGAGAGTGTGTTCATTTGAGTTCTTTATTGGGGGTGCATTATTGAGCTTGGGACCGAGCTTGGGACCGATGAGCTAGTACTGACTGAGCCAAGAAAAAGATTGTATTTGTATGGGACCTACTGGTCTTAGAGTTAGTCTATGGATGACCTGTTGCGTTGATGGATACGGTGAATAAATTTTCTTTAAATTTAAATATTGCCTTACTCGATCTTGTATAAACATGTTTTTATGTCTTATTTTTTAGTTCACATTTGTGGTGCTCTCCGTTTCGAAAAAAGATGACAAATTGTGAAATCAAGATAAAAAGAAAATATGAGTTTCGAAGTATTTTTAGCGATGCCTTTGATCTGCAAGCTGAAGGTTGTTGTTTTTTCTAAATGTATATCTGTCAAAACATTGTTTAATGTTTTTCCTGTAAGAGTGTATGAAATGAGTATTAATAAAATCATTTAAATTTTAAAACAATTTGCGTACTTATTTGTTGTTGAAAGAAGAAGCAATTGCTATTTAAAAAAAATCTCAATTTGAGACTTAATTTTGGATTACTCCTACCCAATAGTGACTTTTCGATGAACAGTTTAATTTCACCCAAAGCGAAGTCTTTCCAAAGTATTCAAATGTATGTACTTCGTAAAAAACACAATTTTGAGTGGTTGCACTTAGCTGTCAAGATGAGTGAAAAAGACTTAATTTTAAGTTGTTTGCTTTCTCTGTGTACAGTATTGAGACCACCTGAAGTATTAAATTCACCTTGGTGGGAGCGCACTGAATAGCGCGTAACGGTTGACACAGTAAATGGGAGAATAGGGATGCCAAGGATGGGAAATAGGATATATTATTCGATTATAATTCAATTATTTCAATTCACATATTTCTTTTTTGGTTCAGTTTATACTATTTCATAAATAAGAATTTATATAAAAATAGAAAATTTAAAATAGAAAAGTAAAAAAATATATATATACAAAAATTAAATTATTTACAAAATTTTCAAATTAAACCAATGTAACCGATAGACAGGTTACAACACGAGTTACTATATCAAGCATAACTTTTCAAATAGACGTATCTAACATTTGATAGGAATTGAGAAAAATGAGGTTGAAGTTCCAGATGCTTTCATTAAATCCTATTTAACTTTACTTCAAGTTTTATTCGATCTGTTCATTCTATCATGGTTGAATAATATTATAAGAAGTAAAAATCCTGGTTTTCATTCACTTTCGCTATCTTTTTGAGAAAATTAACACATACACCGGTTTGCCTCTGCACCTACACATACACCTTGTTAGATACGTCAGTGTGACATCTTGCTTGTAACATACACCGGTTGGATACGTCAGTATTTCAGAACGTTTAGCACTTGCGTCATGTCAGATACACCGGGTATAATTTTCAAAAGCAGATACGTCGTCTTGCTGTGTGGTGTATCTGAACTATTTGCATAACATTTAAAAGGATCAGATAGGTCGCATTTGGAAATTGGCGCATATAACAGAATAATTTTGATAATGTTATTTGGTAATTACAACTACATTAAGGGTGTTATTAATGACCGGATAGAATGACAAACTCGATTTGTTTACATTTGCGACATACGTCCTTTTGAAATGTTATGCTTGATATGATGTATTTGACAGATAAAAATGGAAGATGAACCGAACAGTACGGTGGAGCAGGGATATTCAAGAGTTCGGTACACGAGAATCGCTGAATATTCTTAACGTCAAACAATTCTCTTTGAGTCAATTCCGTGACGGCTATGTCTACCGAAAAATTCGGTTATTTAAGCTGACTTGATAAGACCTGAAAAATCATCAGCCATTTCATCTCCCGTGTGCGCGTTAAGATCAGTATACCCAAACATGGGTGAAGATTATCCATAATCGCGAAAAATGCACATACCCATTTATGGGTACTACTTACCCATATTTGAGTATTTTTTCTATACAAATTTACTGATATGTATATATATGTATACATATATGTAATATTTTCTGATTGTACACGCTAAGACTCAATTACCCATAAAAAGTAGTTTTTTCACCCATATATGGTTAACTGATGCAATACTTATAATATGGGTAAATTATACTCATAAAAGTGGGTAAACTTTACTAACAATGTGAGTTAAGTGATTTATCCTAAATATGAGTAACTGGACCTTACCCATATTTGGATGAAAAAATAAACATTGTCCGTTCGTATTTTTCTTTGGAACGAGTTGGTTATCATACCATCTTGGGAACAATTTTATTTTTATTCATGTCTTGAATTTGGATTCTGTCGTTCTTTTTTGACATTAACAGAACCAGCAAGCATCTAATATTTGATTTACAATTTGAGGTCCTTCACGGAAGTTGGAAAAATTAGAAAACATTAGGATCCAGATTCGTCCGAAATATGAACGGTAAGTAGGTTGTGGCAGAGTCGTGACATTGAATTGAAATGGATTACGGAGGAATCACAAAATCTGAGAAGGTAATGCCGTTCTTGTTTTTTAACCAGATGGGTTCAACCTGACGGAACTTGACTTAAATGACAAAATGTAATTACCGTACAAAATTACACCCAATGTTTGAACGTATGCATCAAATGTTTGTTTTGAAGTAGATTCATTTACTTTTTAACATCATCTTAGTTCCTACCCAAATAAAGAAACAGAAGCATTTTAATATTGTATATTGTATAAGTTCTTTGTAAAATGCCGTAAGTATTCAATGGAACTGATTAACAAAATTTTTTAATATTCACCATCATACTGCAAAAGATTGTTAGGGAAGACGTTTTTGAAATGTTATTAAATAAAATTGAATAAAAGATTAAACGATTGTTTTATTTGTTTTCAGGAAACTAAGGAAATATACCCATATTTGCGTCTAATTTAAAAATAATAATAATTATAATTGACCTATATATGAGTTAAATTTACTTTTAATTGATTACTCATAAGTGGGTATACATTACCTTTATTGTTAATTAACCATGTGTACTCAAATATGGGTAAAGTGAATTTACCCATAAAACGAGTATGTGCACTTTTCCGCGATTATGGGTAAAGTTCACTCATATTTAGGTAAACTGATCTTAGCGTGATAGGTAAACTGAGCTTAGTTTATATCACGGAGAAAAAACAGTCCCGTTTGAAACAACAAACTTGTTTGTTGAAATCCAAACTAAAAACATTGTTGTTTTAACAATACGTTTTGTTGTTTTCAACTAACGATTCTGTTTTGAAACAAACAAGCAGGATGGTTGTTTCTACCTAAAGATATTACCACAAAACAACACAAATTATGCTTGTTCTAAACTAACATGTTTGTTGTTTTTACCTTGCAAGAAGTTTATTATTACCAAAACACAGGTTACGTTGACTCAGGGAGACAAGTAAAGTTTTAAGATTGATTCAACCAAAGCGGTGGTTAAATCAAACTGATATATTGTTTGGAGAAAAAACAACTAAAAGTTTAGTTTGAAACCAACTATTTTTTTGAGTTATTTCATTTTGTGTCCGGTCCCACTGCATGCTCTATTCACTTAAGTTTTCAGCGCAGGTGAAAATCTAAAGTAAGAAATTTAATGAAAACCTGAAAATAGTATAAATGCTCGCATTAACATTTTTAGATTTCTTTTAGACTGAGAGAGGTCAATAAATGTAAATGTGCGCTTTTCTAATGTTTGTTGGCCCTTTATTCAAATGAATCATATTGAAAGTATTACAAGAGAAATGTAGATGAACGGAAATGTTTGTTGTTTCCACTCGTTTTGACCGTTTGTTTCAAACAGCAATCCATTTTAAATCATAATCAAATTTGTTTGAAACAAAGCATAAGCGTTGGTAGAACCAACTAACAAATTGGTTTGTTTTCGTAGCTGCCATAATTAAACAACCAACATAAAAGTAAATTCAAACGGATGCCAGTTGAACTTAACTGCATAATTCCCGAAACAATAACTAAAAGTTTAAGTTTGTTTTAACCACCGTAGGTAGTCAAATCAAACTAACATGATGTTTGTGCCCAATTCAACGTGAAATTCCGGTTGAATGAAACTAGAATATGTTTGCGTTTACCAATCTTTTTTCTCAGTGTATGCGGTAAACTCAGTTTACCCAAAATCGCAAAAAGTGCACATACACGGAGAAAAAAATAAAGTCATATCAATAATATTCCGGTCCCGATCAAGCATATTTGTGCATTGACTTTTATATAATACTTTTTTGAGATTGTTTCACGCATAATACAATAGATCGAAGAATAATGGAAGCTTCAATTAAACATAATTGATGATCTAATTATGGCATGAAATAGGGTTGAATCAACCATATTATGCTAACATCAACAATATTCATTGTTGATGATTTGCCAGCTCTCTGATTCTCCTGATAAATTCAATAATGTTTATGTTTAATTTGACCTTATTTTGAGGGTTGAACTAATGGTATCGGATGGTTGGTTTAAGCATACACAGAGATTCGTTCAAATGATGTTATGGTTGGTTCCAAAAATCAAAAAAATCGTTAAATTTACGATAAAAGTTCCTATAATGGTGGTATTTTAGTGCAATATGTTCTAATTGGAACATTTTGCACTAAAATACCACCATTATAGGAACGTTCACTCAATTAGCACATATTCTTTGGATAATACGAAATTAAACAACATATAACAATGTTTGAAAATTGGAAATATAATTCTTATCAACATGCGACCCTAGGAGTGGACAGCAAATTCGACTTCTTCACGCTCGATTAATTGTAGCACATCAATGTCGTACCCGTTAGCTGAAATCAAAATTCATTAAAACTACTTTAAAGAATAGTTACAATTTGCTTACATACCTACAAACTCTTCGATGCCCGCCGCGGATAATCCAAACGATTTCAATAATTCTACCAGTTCTTCGTCAACATAAAACTCTTCAACCAGGTCGTCCAAGTCAACCGAGTGATCTGCCGCCGCCATGATATTTTTTTTCCTTCGCTTTGTCGTTTAGTGCGGATGGCAGCCACGAGGCTCAGTAGAGCTGCTATATGCCCTATTTAACCTTCCAGTATGAGTGATTCAACGATAAACACGGATTCAAATAATGACATGTATGCTTGATTTAAGCATTTAATGGTTGATGTTCAATAACGTTGATTCAAATGAAATATATGCTTGATGTAAACATCAAATCATTTTCAAACAACCATTTAAATTAACTATGTCAAGAATATCTTCGAAGCTTGGGATAACTATGGCAAAAGTTATATCAATCATGCATCATTTCTGTCCGTGTACTCATAGTAAAGTTGACTTTACCCATATTTAAGTAAATTTGCATGGGAAAAAAATACTTAAGTAGTAGTAGTAACGTACCAATAAATGAGTATGTGCACTTTTCGCGATTATAGGTATTCTTCACTAATGTTTGGGTTAACTGATCTTAGCGTGTAGGTTGTAGTGCGAACGAGGTGTAACGCTATTAGCCTGTGCACGCTTCTATAATTGTTTTGTCTTTTACCCTTCTTACATCAATAGAAGGGTATTAAGATCGCTTGAAAACTCGACTTTTTATCCGAGGCCCACAGGGCCGTGTTTCATATACCATTCGACTCAGCTCGACGAACTGAGCACATGTCTGTGTGTATGTATGTGTGTGTGTACGTGTGTGTGTATGTGTGTGTATGTGTGTGTGTGTGTGCGTTACAAATAATGTCACATCGGTTTCTCAGCCATCTGTGAACCGATTTCAGTTCTGTTGACGGCAAATGGAAGCTACAACATTTCCATAGAACGCTATTGATTTTTTTTTCATTCGGACATTTCGTTACGAAGATATGAACGAAACAGTACTTGAAGGCCTATTATAATAGTAATCAAACAGATTAGTCTCCGATTACATACTGAGCTATTTATGTACCGATTATAGTTTTGTTGGTGCCAAATCAAAGTTATGATATCTCCAAATAACTGGTCAAAATTTCATTATGATTGGATAATCCTTCATGGAGATATGACCAAACAATACCTGAGAGCACATAATTGTGAGATGACAATATACTCGTTGCAGTGCAAAACCGAACAAGACCAATCACACCAATCGATGCCGCTTGCATTCTATTGTGTCGCATCTGTTGCATTGTATAGCACATACAGCGGACTAGCCACACTATGTGACTCTATAGAATTAGAGCAGCATCGATTGGCTCCAGTGGTCTGGTTTTGAACTGCAACGAGTATATTCCAAAATTACGCAAAGTCTCCATTTACTATTTTCAACGAACATGTACTTTAGCCTGGGACACGGACATATGGAAGAAAATAATATTCGCTCCTCAATGATTTTTGGAAGCCTTTTGGGTGCCATAATAACTGTGCAAAATTTCAGCTCGATCGGTGAAACTATATTTTTGCTCTCGAGCTTTTAATTTTACATAGGATTTTATATGGGAAAACTTACTTTTACATTGAATAATAGGTCCACTATACCGGAAGCGTGTGCACAGTATCATCCAAACCAAAGATACTATGCGCATGACATCGGCTTTCCTCCATGCCGAGTGAACGCCCCACAACAACGTGGTTGCTTCGCGCCAACAGCAGCAGGCTACAGGCCATGCTGCAGGTGGCAGTGTTGTTAGGAAAAACAGTTCAATGAGCCGTTCGTTTGGATTGTAATCAGTTTTAGCTCAATAACTTTTTCCACAATCGTCGGATCGCTTAGCAATCTTCAAAGAAAAGTTTCCTTGGAAAATTTCCTTGGAAAATTTGGTTCACTTATCTTTAGATGGCAACGGGTCACCTCGCCAGATTATTCAATGTAAAAGTAAGTTTTCCCATATAAAATCCTATGTAAAATTAAAACCTCGAGAGCAAAAATATAGTTTCACCGATCGAGCTGAAATTTTGCACAGTTATTATGGGACCCAAAAGGCTTCCAAAAATTATTAAGGAACTAGAATTTGAATTTTGACCCAGCCTAATGTACTTATTAAGCATCTTGAATCCATATCGATAATCGAAATTGATACTTAGGATTGTCTAATAATGCATTCTATGGACTAATTGTATGAAATTTCTAATATTTATGTAATTTCCCCTTCTATAAAAATAACATAAACAGGTCATTAAAGATTAATAATGGTAATATTTTAATCACATCGATGGATTGTTCAGGATTGACAAATAGTTCATTCTAAAAACTGAATGTATGACATATCGAATATTCTTGGATCTCCCTGGAATTTCTGATGAAAATATGTATCCAGTACAATATTGACCACATTTGAGTTCGTAATTCTGATGAAATGTAAGAAGGGTTCAGTCTCACCATCGGTGCAGTAATGCGGGTTTTTACTTTTACTGTGAGCCGTGTTTTAGTGTTGTCTAACTCACTCTCACAGGACGCTTGAAAACATGACCCACAGTAAAAGTCTATTTTTTTATAGCGTGCACAGGCTCATAGCGTATATAGCAAAAAGAGTTCTTGAATATTACACAGAATCAGATGCACATAGGTCATTCCATCGATTGTGTAATGTTAGGTTGTCTCGATGTACACAATAAAATGATGCACAGCTTATCGATGTAATTTGGTAAAAAAATGTGTACAGCGGCAATTAAAACACAAGAATCGTTTTATTATTAAAATTTAGATTGGAAATTTAAAAAAACTTCCGGAAATAAAAAAAATCCAAAAAGAAGGCATGCAGGCATTTATAAAAATGGGAAAATTGACATCAACCTTCATCCTTTTCGACCTTCATATTGAACGAAAGCGGGTGTTCAGTGGGAACGCTGTTTGCTTGCTTCTGATTAAATCCCACTTTCTACTTGCCTAGGCTTGGGAGGAAACAACTGATCTTCTATGAAAAGGTGTGTGAGACTTTTGAAAGTTCGGCTGAAACTCGTCGGTGACTGGCGTGTTGTGTGTAGTTTTACCAACTGAAAAGTTTTCTTTTTTTGTTTTCAGGAAGATATAGGTTGATATCCTTCTTGTTTACAAATTCTCTGCTGTGTGAGTGTGCTTACTTATTTGCCTTTAGAAGTTGAATCCATCGTCGCTAGGTACGTTCACGTTCTGATTAAACTGGAACGAGTTCTCGTCCGCCAAAGGTCTAAGCTCGTCCAATACCACTTCGTCGGCCTGTGAAGTAGATAGAAAAGAGTAATTGTTTTAAAACCCGCGAGATGAATGAGCTTACTAGATAACGAAAAGCCTATTCTTAAATAAACAGTGTTGAGAAACATTTCCGATAACTAAAATGATGTTAAGGTATATAATAATTTCCCTACTGTTGGTTAATTGTTATAGCATCTGAATCCTTAACATTTCATACCGCGAAACTAATGTTGTAACGCAATAAATACTGGAAATAAAGCACTCAATACTCACATCATCCGAGAAGAACTGCTCAATAATATCGTACGCCAGTTTGTAGATCACAATGTTTTCGTGATTCTGCAGGACTTCGATCTTCGACACTCCTTCGCACTCCTCAATCATGTTGGCAATCTCCTCGGTGTGGGGACCGGCCAGCTTCAACATATTGTTGATGCCGTCCAAGATGACCTATTTGCGATAAAACAAAAAATTAATAAATCCTAACCATTCAGCCACAATATCAATCAACAAACTCACATTGATGACTTGCGTATCCTTGCAGGTCAGCAGATCTCAGAACGGAGGGATGGCACCGTCTCGGATGAGTCGCGTCACCTGCTCCCGGTTGCCACTGATGGTGAGGTTGCTGATCGCCCAGGCAGCTTCCTTTTGCTTAAGTTTTCGATTATCTTGGGCAACAGTCCAGCGTCGATGACGGCTTGCACCTGTGTCTGATTGCCAGTGGTAATATTTGTCAGGAACCACACAGTTTCCTTGCGGATTTTATCCTTTCGATGGCTCAGCAGTGCGGGGAAGTGAGACAGGGCATCGCAGCTCAGGACAACTTGTGTCTGATCATCTGAACCGGTGACAATATTACCAACTTCCCGCACTTTAACCTCGACGTGTGATAGCAGGGGAATCAATTTCGGTACCACGCCACTGTCGATCACAAGCTGAATCTGTTCGTTGCCTCCGTCGGTGAGATAGCTCAGGGCCCACACAGTGACTACTAGGATGTTAATATCGGTATGATGGATCAGCATGTTCAACGCTCGCAGGATTTCCAGAATCGTATCAACCGGTGGCACACAGGTTCACGATAACCCATGTGACATTGCGCAGAAAAGGTATTGGAATTTCCGGTTTTATGAACGACAGCAGAGGATGAACAACGCCCAGCTTGATGACGTAGTCGCGTAGGCAGGGGCCATCGCCTATGATGTTGCCCAGGGCCCAGACAGCTTGCTCGCACAAGAACAGTGGAACTGATACAGCCGGTACAACCTGATTAATCTGTGCCGATGTCCCCATGCAATGTTTGTCAACGCCCAAGCCGCTTCGAACTGGAGCAACTGATTATCGTCACGCGAGGCAACCAACCAGGATCAAAAGAATTCCACTTCTTCTCTACCAGTTTGCGCAAATTGGACGGTGAAGTGTAGTCGTCTTCGTCTGTCGATTCGGCTGTTGTCTGCGGGACGTTACGACGCTTGAGGATGATTTCTTTGCGTTTGTTCTTGCGTAGTTCAACCGTCACTTCATTGCGGCGGCGTCGCATTTCCTGGAAATAAGGGAAAGGAACAAGTTAGACATATGATTTTTTTAAATATTATGTGGATGCTTTGGGTGTTTACTTTGAATTTTGATCTTCGGTAGTGACAAACTAGATCGGACGTATCTGTCCATGACCGTGGCGGTTGATTTTGTTTTGACAAAAAAAAAAGTTTCCGAAGATGAAAAAAGGACAAGAACAAGTCTGGCAGTAATTAATATGGAACAACAGGTCTGTGCCACAAAAGTGGGGGAAAAAGTCTGGCATTGTTGCAAGATTTAATTTTACATAACAGCTAAATGCAATAAAGCATCAAAATCGTGTAATATTTAACATTTTTTGCGGAGTCCTTTATGTGCATTGGTTTTCGTGCAATATTTATGGTTTTAATATGTGGTTATTACATTCGTGCCACTAATAATTTTATTATGATGTAATTTGAAGAGCTATGTAATATTCCATCAAGTGGATGTTATTGTGCATCGTATTTTCTCGATTACATCAGTTTTTAATACGTTAGCATCAATTACGTTGATGTATATTACTTTTTTTTTGCTGTGTACCTACAGTGTAACGTTATAAACCTGTGCACTCTATAAAAAAGTCAAAAGTCAAAAAGATAAAACAATTATAGGAGCGTGTTCACATGCTATTTATAAACATCCCAAATTTGAGTACGATGGACTAAAATTCGTCGGAAGTATGGCTACCCAAAAATGAGTAAAGATAGTTCGTAGTGGTAAGATGACAAACAGTCAACATCGGCTTGAATCCGATCGATGTTTACTAATTGTCAACGTGTTACTCCTAATCATCTTTACTCACTTTTGGGTAGCGATACTTCCGCGAATTGGAGTCCATCGTACTCAAATTTGGGTTGTTTAGAAATAGCGTGCAGGCTCATACTCCGTTCACGCTAAGATAAGATTACCGAAAATACGGTTTCAATTTTACCGAAAATTAGGGTTTGGTAGCAAAACCTAAAGTATCGGTATAATTTACCAAAACAAAACGTTTGATTTTACTTAGTTCTTCAGTAAAGTGGATTTACAAATTTTATCGTTATATTTTACCTAAATTTGGTTAGAAATGCTCTCATTGAGTTGCTAGCACTTTCGGTAAAAATTACCGTACAAAAATAAGTAATTATTAATGTTTTTCCCGGTTTTCCAGCAATACTGAAATTTCGGTAATCCATCCCGAATAAAAAATTCTCATAGAGTTACAATTGAATATATTGTAACCAGGGTGCGAAAAATTCAAATTCAATAAGCAGAATCCCGTGAATTTATCCAACATCCATCTCGTCATTCACCGATTCGGTGCAAAACTGAATTTCAGAAGAGCCAAAATTCGGTGATAGCAAGAACACATTCAGTCAGAATGTTTGCGATTATTGGGTTTTGTGATGCTCTCCTCTTTTTGTTTTGACTGATTGAACCGGAGATCTGTATAGAAAAATGTGTCGGTAGCATCCTGTGTGAATGAAGACATTCGGTGCGGGTCACCTTTTTGGAGGGGACGGAATGCTTGTGTTCGTTCGTTCATTGCTTTTTCTCTTTATTAGTAATTCGTGTGTTCAGCAAAGACCAAAGAATTGAATGCTGTTGTTTTTCGCACTCATTTCGGGCAGTCAATTTTTTCACACACTGATTGTAACCATACAATAGAATCTATGGTATGTACAATTAAAAGTATTGTTCACGACGATAGGATGACAATAGGAGTTATTGTAACCACAGTAGAATCTAATGTAAACTGAGGCATCAACAATAGAAAAGGGGGGTTGTTATGTATCTTTACCATAGAAAAAATCATTATTCTTTGAACAAATTTGAGTCAATAACTATTAATTGTATTGTTCCACAATTGTTGAAAATTCTAGCATATGGATTGAATTGTAGATCTGTTGTAATGATAATATGCATTTTTTATTTATCCGGTTGATGAACAATAAAATTCATGGTCGGAAATAGATTTTAGTGTTATTTAATATTATTGTATTGTTATTGTATGGTTATTTTTATCCGGGATGTTTACCGATAATTTCAGTATGTTCACTTTTGTACGATTTTCGGTATTTTTTACCGAATTTTCGGTTTTCTTGTCTTTGCGTGTTCTCACACGCTAAGATCAGAATACCTAAAGATCGTTAAAAAGTACCGATAATCGCTCAAAAGTGCACATACCTAAATTATGCGTAAACACAGATTACCTAATATTGGGTAATAGTATTAAAGAAAGATAAACGTTATATATTACTGATTCTTTATCGTTATTTTCTACTCAAAATTGGGTATTTTTTCGTAGTTTTATTTTACAGAATGCTTCAAAAAAGACATGCAATCTAAAAATGTATCTATTCGGATTAGTTTAACCAATTTTGCACTCAAGGAGAAATAAATGTTCATATGCATAACAGATTTTACTTTGTATTAAGAAAAAGTAGCAATAGAGAGTACGGATGAATCCAAGTAAAGCTTAAGTGAGGCTAAACATCGAAGTATCTAGAACTGAAATTGATAATAACTTTCTGGCTATTTTTAAACTGTATGGAATCGGTCAGTTTAGTCATTATCGACAATTTTCCGCCCTTTCAATCTCCAATTACTTTGCTTAAAAAGCTCAAAAAATAATTATGCAAAAGCGCCATCGACGACGTTTAACCTCACTTTTGCATTACGTTCCAAGATACCTCCACTACAGAGATATTTTTTCTGCATCGACCCAATGTTGATGCCAAATTGCACCGTTCTGTACCAAATTTTTGTTGGCCCACGAGGATCCGTCGGTGCTAGAATAAAAAAGAGAATGGAAAAGTTATTGCTTCAAAGATTTGGAAATGAGATTCCTATAAATGGAGTGACTAATAAGAAAATTAATTACTTATTCACTTCGGAAAATATAGCGGCCGCTTTGCTTCAGCCAAGTAAAATTTATTCAATATTAGGTAAATAATAACGTATAATATTTGAAAGTGAACATTACCGAATTGTCAGTAAAAACCTAGGGGTGCGACACTCATCCATTCATAGTGGATAAGTTTGATTTATCCATGTTTCTTTTAATTTTACACAATAGCTTTCATTAATCTAACTATGGTGAAATAATGTCTGCTACTTTCGATTATTCGCGATTTCATCCGATTCGATCGGATTTCATCCGATTTGATCGGATTTCATCCGATTCGATCGGATTTCATCCGATGAGTCACGATTTTGATCAATTTTACTTGATCGTGTACGTTCATTATGGCAGCTACGAAAACAAACAGATTTGTTGCTTGATTTTACCAACGCTTATATGGATTGTTTCAAACAAATTTTAGTATGATTCAAACTGAATTGCTGTTTGAAAATAACAATCGAAAACTGTTGAAACAACAAACATTTCCGTTTACAATCACCTACATTTTTCCTGTAATTTGAAGAACATTCTTATTGCAGTTCACAACCGGAAAAAAATCACTCGTGCAAATCAGTTAAATGCTTTTCCATATGGCAACAAAGTGTCGCATCTACTGGAGCTGTGGAGAAAATCAGATGCGCTGTACAGCTCACTAGATGCGCCACAATGCAAACATTGGCAAATAGAGTAAAATTGTTTGGTGCTAGTGTGGTTTTCCGGTTTTCAGCCTACAGCAGGGAGTTATAAGAATATAACAACATTACTAAGGGCAGGCGCCCATTGATGTGGTGTAGGTGTGGCATCTGCTAGCATGCCAAAATACCTTGTCGAGGTTCGCATCACGCCACAAGACTTTGAAACGATAATTTGGCCTGGTATGTGATACTACACCACATCGCTGCGCTTTTCGCTCCTTTTTTCTGATTGGCCAAGCTGACAGCCAATGGTGCCAATGGACACTCTAAACAAAATATACTTAAATAAGTTTAACTCACAATAATCGATGAAACTTTTCAAAAATCGACTATATCGAAATATCGGATGAAATCGTGAAAAATTGTCGATTATCTTTCATAGCGATGACCTCAAAACTGGTCGATTAGAAAGAGATGCGAATCGCTTATTACGATTTCGTTCGATGAAATCCGATAATTTGGTTAAATCGAATTTTTTAGAATTTTTTAAATTTTATCCGGTTTGGACTAGACATTTTGATTAAACATCATTTCTTTTCAAAATCTGAGATAATCCGGAAGAGTCGCGCCCCTAGGTAAAAATTACTTTTTATTATCGTTTAATTTTACCGATATATTAGGTATTGTCAACAATACCTAATTTTAGGTAAAATAAATACCTAATTTTAGGTTTTCTCATCTTAGCGTGCAGATACTCTTGTATATACACGCTAAGATAAGATTACCGAAAATTAGGTTTCAATTTTACCGAAAATTACCCAACAAACATCGGTGTTGAATTAGAGCTTGTTCAAGCAAATTTGGAGAATCTATTCAGCTGTTTCTTCTAGAATAGCTAAATAGCTTCTCCAAATTTGTTTGAACAAGCTCTAATTCAACACCGATGTTTGTTGGGTAGGTTTTGGTAGTAAAACCTAAAATTTCAGTAAAATTTAACGACTGATTACGATAAATTTTACTTATTTTTTAAGTAAAGTGGATTTTTTTTTTCCTCAATTTGGTTTAAAATTTTATCACTGCGCTGCATCTGAGAATCAACACTACCGCCATTGCGAAGTTTAGGATATATTGCAATTGTACCGTCTCCTCGCCTTCAGGCTAAGTAGTTTCGAGGTTAGTTTTAAAATGAAGAAAGAAACCAGCTGTAGAGACTGAGATTTGTGGCAGCCAACCCGAAGGGTGAGTAGAAATATTTACCATAAGCGGATCATGAAAATTCAGGAGAAATTTTTAAAGGCGGTTCTGTGCATGTAAATAAACATTCCCATAGTCGATTGCTAGCCAATAGTTGCGGGCTATAGTTCAGTTCAGGATACTAACAGCAATACTCTATAGAGGAACTGAGCTGTAATTCGTGAAAAATTTACAATTGGAAAGGTTGTTTACTGTTGAAGAAACGGCTTCGCAAATTCCTCCGGAATTGAAATATTTACCTTATTCCAATGGAGTATATTTTTTTATCATTCAATTGTAGATCACTGGAAATATGGAGGAACTGACATAATTAATCGATGCGGAAACAAGGAAAAAACTGGAAGGTAAGTTAATTATTCAATTTGTATGTAAATCATACGACGAATCTCAAAAATTGAAATAAATTGCACTTGATTCATATACACATACTAATTTATTCTATATATTTCAGCCTGTCGAAGGTTGGTCCAATACTCTACCACCAGGAGAATACCCTTAGATTGTTTGTCTGGCAACTGCACCAAAACAGGGAGTGTATTATGTGTATTTTCATGGAAAAATCATATTTTGTGGTCAGCAAGCAGCCATGTCTACTTGGAATAAAAATAACTACTTGAAAATAAAATACCTAATTAAAGCCTGGTCACATTTTTCTGATCCGTTTAGTGGGGAATAAATCCGAAAAAAATAGATCCTTCAAACATTCAAACACCTTGCTTCAAACATTTTTATTATAGCAGTCCAAAAACGCAAAACAGAAAAAGAAAACTTAATTTTCGGTAAAAATAAACGATTGCAAATAGTTAATTATTAACGTGTTTCGCTTGTCACCAACAGTACCGAAATTTAAGTAATCCATGTTTACCGATAATTTCAGTATGTGCACTTTTGTGCGGTTATCGGTATTTTTTACCGAATTTTCGGTACTCTGGTCTTAGCGTGATATAGGTAGTAGTGCACGCTAAGATGAGAAAACCTAAAATTAGGTATTTATTTTACCTAAAATTAGGTATTGTTGACAATACCTAAAATATCGGTAAAATTAAACGATAATAAACAGTAATTTTTACTGACAATTCGGTAATGTTCACTTTCAAATATTATACGTTATTATTTACCTAATATTGAATAAATTTTACTTGGCTGAAGCAAAGCGGCCGCTATATTTTCCGAAGTGAATAAGTAATTAATTTTCTTATTAATCACTCCATTTATAGGAATCTCATTTCCAAATCTTTGAAGCAATAACTTTTCCATTCTCTTTTTTATTCTAGCACCGACGGATCCTCGTGGGCCAACAAAAATTTGGTACAGAACGGTGCAATTTGGCATCAACATTGGGTCGATGCAGAAAAAATATATCTGTAGTGGAGGAATCTTGGAACGTAATGCAAAAGTGAGGTTAAACGTCGTCGATGGCGCTTTTGCATAATTATTTTTTGAGCTTTTTAAGCAAAGTAATTGGAGATTGAAAGGGCGGAAAATTGTCGATAATGACTAAACTGACCAATTCCATACAGTTTAAAAATAGCCAGAAAGTTATTATCAATTTCAGTTCTAGATACTTCGATGTTTAGCCTCACTTAAGCTTTACTTGGATTCATCCGTACTCTCTATTGCTACTTTTTCTTAATACAAAATAAAATCTGTTATGCATATGAACATTTATTTCTCCTTGAGTGCAAAATTGGTTAAACTAATCCGAATAGATACATTTTTAGATTGCATGTCTTTTTTGAAGCATTCTGTAAAATAAAACTACGAAAAAATACCCAATTTTGAGTAGAAAATAACGATAAAGAATCAGTAATATATAACGTTTATCTTCCTTTAATACTATTACCCAATATTAGGTAATCTGTGTTTACGCATAATTTAGGTATGTGCACTTTTGAGCGATTATCGGTACTTTTTAACGATCTTTAGGTATTCTGATCTTAGCGTGTGATAAAATCATCCTTGCACGGTCGTTTGAAAAAACCCATTAATGGGTGAAAAAACACCCATTTTCGTTAGAAGTGCCTCTCCCCATATAATGGGTAAACTCGATTTACCCATTAATGGGTAAAAGCAGTGTATGTCACAAAATGGGTATTTATTTACCCATTGCAAAGAAGCCAGGTTTTCCCATAATGGGTAAAAAATTACCCATTTTTGCGTATAGATTATGTACACGGTTGTTTGCGAAAACCCATTAATGGGTGAAAAAACACCCATTTTTAAATAGCTCTCCTATCTGTCATAAAATGGGGGAATTTCTGAATCAGACAATGAAAAAAAATACCCATAAGAGAAAACCTCATACAATAACAGAAATGGGTGAAAAAAAGTTCAATGTTGGTGAAACACGGAAATGAATCTCGGAATGTACGGACTCCATTTTCGGATTTCGGGCTTCTTGTTTCGGATAAAAGCTTGAACACGTCTCTTCTGGTCACGGTCAATCACAAGACTGGATATATTTATTTCCCAACTCTCTGATTTTTCGTTCGCCTACTACCTAACTTGTTTCCAAGTTCTCGCACCAATCTCTCATCCATCTTACTTCTCAACCCATTCTATCCCGTTTTATTTATTTTTATTTTTTATTATTAATCTGTTCATTTGCCCCACTCAATCCCTACATCCTTCACTGCCTCTACTCTCTATTCTGTTACATGATACATTATCATATCCTTGAACTTTCCTGGTTAACGTATTTCTCGTCTCGGTCTGCTTTCGATGTCTGCAGTAGTAGTTGAAGGCAAAATTGATCCAGGTCTATCGGAATTGTCCAGATGGCTGTACTCTGCCGTGTCCTCCGGAAGTAGATGTCCTTGTCTTGTAGAGTTGTCTTCCGTGTTGGCCATGTATCCGTCAGCGTCTGAGAAAGAATCGTCAAAAACGCGCTTCACATCCCGGATGTTTCGAGTTAATCTTAAGCCGCTCTCACCGCAGATGACCACTTTTGCTCCATCTCTGGTTAAAATCGTGAACCTCTCACTGGAAAAGGTAGGATCGGTCTTGGTTCTCTGGGCGATGGCGACCACCACTTTATCACCGACCGTGATGTTGCATTCCTTTGCGCCACGTTGTTTGTTTGCGAACTTCTTACTTATCAGTTTAGCCACTGCGTCATTTTCCTGAACAGCTTCTCTGTCTAGCGTTTCCTTAGAGGTCCATAAACATGGAAAGGTCCCACGGTAACGCCACCCGACAAGGAGTTCAAATGGTGTAACCCCGAGCCGAGAGTGATGTTTTCGCGTGTTATGGGTGTGGGTATATTCCTCCAAAGCCGTCTTCCAGTTCCTGCCTTCTTTCTTGGCGGCGACCATAGCCTTAATAACACCTTGGTTCTGACGCTCGATGGCTCCGTTTGACTGAGCACTTAGAGGAATTGACTTGCGAACTCGTACACCCTTTGCCTCCCAGTATTCATTGAATTCCGCACTCTGAAATGGGGGCCCATTATCGCTCTGTATTATTAAAGGCAGACCCCAAATTGCGAAAACTTTACACAATGCAGCATTTGTACTCCGAGCATCCGTATGTCTCATTTCTGAAACGTGTAAATAACGGGAGTATGTATCAATGCTCAGAAGAAATTCCCCGGAACCACATCCCTGCAACGACAGAAAATCAATCTGCAGTATTTCCCATGGGCCGCTTGGAAGTTGACGACTGGAAAGTGGGATTGGTGGGTTCCATTAGCTTGTTTAGACATATTTGGCCACCAGAAAAATTCACGTAGTATTCGTTTTGTAGCACCACATCCGATATGTCCTTGGTGGGCCGTCTCTAACGCTCTTTTACGAAGATTTCTAGGCAAGATAATCAAGTCGTTTTTGAAGACAAGTGGTCCCAGTTCTCTCAAACTCTTTGCTTCAGCCTCATATCGTTGGAGACCTTCTGACCATCTTCCGGTTTAAATTCCCAGTCTCACTTCGTTCAATTCCTCGTCTGATTCCGATGATGTTTGAATATCCATCCATGAAATGGCCATATTTCCTACATCCAGCGAAAACAATAAATGCTTTTCGTTGTCTTCGTCGAAGGGTTCGTCAACTTGCGATTTATTTATCAGCCGAGACAAAACATCGGCAACGTTCAGATGTCCTGGAACTCTTTCAATGCGAAACCGGTATGGAAGAAGCCGCAATGCCCAAGCCTCTGCTCTGGTCATAGCTCGCCTGCCCGTTCGGTGTAACCCGCCGAAAATAAATGCGTTTGCTTCCGAATCTGTCCTGATAGTAAATTGTTTACTAATTAAATAGTAAGCGAACCTTTCAACACTCCAAACGATTGCGAGCGCCTCTTTTTGGGTCTGAGGGTACTTTTGTTCAGCGATCGTAAGAACTTTAGATGCGCAGGCTATTATACGAGGATTTCCAGAATTATCAAATTGTATGAGAACTGCTCCGAGGCCTATTGGAGATGCATCCACATACAATTCTGTTTCATCCTTATGATCAAAATAGCCCAATCTTGTAATCGAATTTAATGCTTTGTTCTTCAGGTAATTGAATTCCCCGTCTTCCTGCTCGGTCCAGTAGAAATTATCTGATCTAGTAAGTATTCTGAGCTTTTCGGTCTTCTCAGCCCGTTTGGGTACAAACCGTTCTGAGAAATTCATTAGTCCGAGAAAACTTTTCACCTCGGATAACGATTCAGGTCTACGAAAATTTTCAATGGCTTTTCGTTTATCGTCTTTCACTTTCCATCCATCGTGGGACAAGCTGAACCCGAGAAATTTGACAGATTTCACGCTAAATACGCATTTGGCAGTGTTTAAAAGAACGTTATGCTCACGTAATTGTCGGAGTACCTTTTCCAGGTTCCTGTCATGCTCCTCCTTAGATTTCCCGTGAACGAGAATGTCGTTCAGGTAGTTTACAACCCCGGTGCAATCCGCAAGTACCACGGTTTGCAACAGCTCCTGAAATATGTCAGGCGAGTTACAAAGGCCAAAGGGGAGTCTCTTAAATCTATAGGTTCCATTTCCGGCAAAGAAATTGGTTAAATGTCTGCAATTTTCATGCAGCTCAACGTGGAAAAACGCACTTTCCAGATCGATCGTGGAAAACCATGACGCTCCATTTAAATCCGACAGAATTGCTTCCAAGGTAGGCATTTTGAATGGTGTTCTAACAATGCTTCTGTTTGGGCCTCTGAGATCCACTACGAACCGAATGTCGTTCTTACCCTTGGGGACAACTAAGAGCGATGAACAAAAGGACTTTTCCATCCACTCCGTTACTCGCTCTATGATCCCGGTAGACAGCAAATCTTTTAATCTCTGCTCCGTTTCTTCTCTGAATGCTGGAGGGATGCTTGTGAAAACGTTTCGTGATGTTGGTTTGCTTTTGTCGTACGTCAACATCACTGGAGCCACATTAAACTTGGGGAATTCATCATGAATTGATAATACAAAAATTTCTCCTGGCAATAAATGTGTTGGGCTACGTTCCAAAGATTCCCTTACCGGAATATCTAACCCCAATTGAAGTACGCTATACCTCATTGCCGTACTTCTGCTCAACAGAGCTCTAGCGTTTTTAACAACGTAAAACTTCTCCATGAACAGCGGACGTTCATCGGAGATATAAAGTTCTGCCACAAATGTCGCGACTACTGGTATCTCCTCTTGTGCTGCATATGCTTTTAACTGCCTGTCCGATCCATTTTTCAAACTGAAAACCTGACTCGTCAAAGGATCACTTTCCATCAAGCGATCAAGAGTATCTTCACTGACCGTATTAACCTCCACTCCCGAATCAATTAAAAATGATACGGGAATTCCTGCTACCCTTCCGACGATAGTTGTTAGTTACTCTTTTATTAGGGGACTTCCTTTTTTTTCCTCCTACAGGTTTTACCTGGTATTCAGGGTCGATTCTTGGCTCCGGGGAAAATTGGACGGAAAGACTTCCCTTAAACTGTGTATCCAGAGGTGGAGCAAACAAAGATAGAAGATAAGGATTCAGTTCGTCAAGAAAGAACACTATACCATATATCTATTTCTTTTAAAGTTAAATAATTTATTATTTTTTTATTAGGAAAGGAATAAGGAAAGGGAAGGGAAAATTTACCATTCTACTGCTGATAGGCACCGTCATCGAACGAAGTTGTCGACCATCCAGTGGGCGGTTTTGCTCGTCGTTTCCACCTTGTTTCGTGCCGCCGGTTTTGGTAAGGCGAGAATAATCCGTGACCCTTGTGGCTAACACCCAGGCCGTTGCCCGCTTGATGTTCAGTATTATCCACTTCACTCTGCACCAGACACCGTACACAAGAATCGTGCAAACACTCACGATCTGTGGAAACTTTTCCTGCACGTAAAGAAAAAAAACCGTTTGTGGTAAAATTGCGCACTCAAATTAACACGACTGTTTTTGGTTTAGAAACTCTTACCTAACTAGTCGCCGACCCCGGCAATGACAGCTGTTTATATCAGCTGTTCGGTATATCTGTGTGGGATCCTTTTGGTCGATAGTAAAGGTCGACTGTGGGCTGCGCACTGAATGGCGCGTAACGGATGATATGCACGCTCGTTTGTAATTACTCTAAACTGAGTAGAAAACGACTCAGTTTCGTTAAAAGTGGAATTACCCTAATTAGAGTAATTGAAGTTTACTCATTTTTGATTAATTAAATCCCCTGTCAAAGTTAGAGTAAACATTACTCAGTCACGTATGTTTGTATTTTTACAAAACTGAGTAGAAAATGACTCAGTTTTGTTAAAACTGGAACTACCCTAATTAGAGTAGCTAAAGAGTTACTCAATTCTGATTAACTAGGTCACTTGTCAAAATTTGAGTAAACGTTAATCAGTATCTAATTTTATTTTATATTTTATTTTAATGAAATTGTTGATTGATTCCGACAACTGTCCAGTCGAAACGGAAGAGTCGAAATACTTTGAATTTGTAAATTTATGGATTGATTGTATTCCCCAACAAACATCAGTGTCGAATAACCGCTTCTTCAAACAAATTTGGAGAAATTAGAAGAAGACTGGAATTTGGAGACTAGAAGAAAAAGCTGAACAATTTCTCCAAATTTGTTTGAACATACAGTTATTCAGCATTGATGTTTGTTGGGTCATGGAATGAATTCGGCACTTTGACGTGAAAATTATTGTTGATTACAACATACAGCCCCATCTTGATAACTCTTGATCGACTGAACCACTAATTTTCGCTTTTGACAGCTTCATTGTAATTACTCTATTTATATAATTATAGCGCTTTTACAATCAGAGTAGCATTTACTCAGTTTCCTTATATCAAGTTACTCAGTTTTTGACATTTAGCATGGTAATACGAAACTGAGTGAAAGTTACTCTATTTAGAGTAGATCTGAACGAGCGTGTGGGAAATGATGGAATAGGGATGGCAAGGTTGGGAAATGGGTAATAATATTCGATTATATATATAAACTCTTTTTTAATTAATTCTGATTATTCCTTTTCATTAATTTAATGTGTATCAAAATAGAGATATAAAATAAAAATTTAAAAATATATATACAAAATTATAAAACTAATAAAATTACAAAATTCAAAATTTAAATTATTTACAAAATTTACAAAATAAAACAACGTAACCAGTGGACAGGTTACATTTAGCCCACACTTGGGAGAAAAAAAATAAAACAAGTTTTATTTTTTTTCACTTGGTAAGGGTGATAGTCGTGTATTGGGTGCTATTTTGATAGCTCTCTTTTCATTGAGGGTTAGGTTAATTTTGTGGAATGATTGTGCTCAGTGAGACCTTTTCCACAAAATCACATAACTCACAATGATAGAGTCTGGCTACCAAAATAGAAGGACGAGGTCAGGAAGAGGAACTGGTGGCTCTCTTTTTATTGATGGTTAGCTTGATTTAACGGAATGATTTTTCCATGGGAGAGGAGCTCTTTTCCGCAAAATCACGTAACACTCAATAATAGAGTCTGGCCACCAATGAAAGTGATTAAGTTTGGGTAGGAGTTCTTTCTTGCTATGGCAACTCTCTTTTCGTGGACGGTTACTTTGATTTAGTGGAATGATTTTTCCATGAGAGAGGAGCTCTTTTCCATTAAATCACCTAACTGTCAACCATAGAGTCTGGCTGCCTAGCGCTAGGAACCCTGCTTCATCCTTAGAATAATTAGGCCGTTACAGTGGCTCTCTACCCCTGCTATTTCAGTGATAATTTGAAGCAATGATTGATCGCAAATGGAGGCTCTTTTCCTTCAAATTACGTGAAATAGCACCGCGAGCCTAACCACTGTAATTACCAATCATTCTAGGTTGAAGTAGGATTAAAATGTCTGTAATTGTATCGGAATAAAAATGCTTTCTTAGAAATTGTGACCTTTTAGAATCATGGTGTGTCAGAATAAAACCGTGCCGTCCATCCTCTCTTTATTAGCTATAGAATTTTAAACTTTATTTTTATACTACAACTCGACACTTTTGCTATAGACTATAATTAAAAGAGAAAAGAAATATTATGACTATCCTCTTATTCATTTTTAACTATTCACCGAAAATAGTTTCGGCACAAAATCATACACATGCTTTCATAACTTTTTCACTCATAACACATTCATTCATAACACGTTCATTCATAAAACTTTCATTCATATTACTTTCATTAATAACGCATTCATTCCCCCCACCTTTCATCCATCATCTTTCACTCGTTCATTTCACTCATACAGTTGTCTGGCACATAAAACGATTTTACCAGAACAACTCACTTACTTAGGTATCTTTATTCTAATTTATAATATTGGGGATCCCTTATCCTAACTGTTTTGAGCGGGTCTGGAAATTTTGCTACAGACCCCTCGATCGTAAGTTAAGATTTTACCGAACGAAGTGTAACACCTGGGCAGGCGTTACTCTATTTATAAACATTCTCCTTAGTTTACTCAGAGCCGAGTTATCGGAATTTTGTAAACAAGGAAGAAGAAGAACGCAAATATAGGAGAGGAAGAAACAACAACAAATTTTTCCTGTGATGTGGATGATTGACGAAGAGGCATGAACAATAAACAGGTGAGTATTTTTGTTTTCAGTGAAATATTTATATTTTTAGGTACTGAAAAATGAGAAATGAGGAACGGCTGCACCGATAGTGCCTTTTGCCGATATCATGGTGTCAATTTCAACCGGGTTTCAAGTGAGCGGCTGGCCAAACCCCTAAATTTTTCCCGTTAAGATCCTCTAAATCATAAGAAGAGGATCCAATTTTTGCTTTTACCTTGCAGGGTAAGTACTGCCGCCCTAGCTTGGCGTTATAATGGTCGACGGCCGAAGACTGCTTCATGTTTCTCCGGTAGATTAACTGTCCTACCGAAAAGGATTTGGCAAATGTTCGGTTTCGCAAATTGTAACGGTTTCGAGATACGTCATAAGATTTCTCAAGATTTTTAGTGACTATCTCGTGAATTTTAGCGAACATCTGTTTGCGCCTTTCTTCCCTAGCTAAATTTCTGGGATTTTCGTATCCCATAAACGTTGGTCCCCCTGGACATATGTGCGTATGGCCGCGTTTATAGTCCGATTGACGCGCTCGACCGGATTTGATTGCGAATGATAGCGGGAGTTCAGCCAGTGTGTGATTTTGAAGTGATCTAATATCTCTTTAAACCACTTTGAAGTGAAGGTACTGCTGTTGTCGGTGATTATTGTTTCAGGGACAGAATTCCGGTAGAACCACTGATTTTTCAAAATCACACACATGGCTGAGCTATCCAGCTTCTTCATCGGGTGAATCATTACCCACTTTGAGAAAAAGTCACAAATCACCAAGATATGCTGATTTCCCTTCCGGCTACGTGGCAACGGACCCAAAAAATCCATCGAAATGATTTGCCACGGCCGGGACGCACAGCGCATTTTCCCCATTTCCGGGGTGGTTTGGACGTAAGAAGGCTTGGTCTCCTTACATGTGGAACAAGCATGAATATGTGCCCTGACGTCTTTGGCCATCTTGGGCCAATAATAGCGCTGTTGAACACGAGCTAAGGTTTTGTCAAACCCAGGGTGGAAGTGGTCACCGTGAGCTTGCCTCAGAACCTCAGAGACCTCATCGGATGGAACTACTTGCTTCCATTCAAATCGCGAATCGAAGGGTACATTCTTAGCAGTGACGAACTTGTACAACCTACCATTCTCAACCTTGAAGTCGACGAAGTCGTCCGGGTGACTTGTGACCTTCTTCTTCAAGGATGCGTACCACGGTGAAGTTGGTGAATCTTGGACTATCGCTATGCTTCTTGACAGAGCATCCGGGACGACATTTTCTTTGCCTTTCCGGTGCACAACGGTCATGTCGTACTGCTGAAAGTCCAAGCTCCATCGACTACACCGGGAACCAACCTTCCACTTTGTTTTGAGAATGTGGGTCAACGCCGACGAATCCGTGACCAAGGTGAAATGGTATCCTTCAACGTACCCCCGAAATGCTTCAATAGAAAGCAAGCCGGCTAGAGCTTCCTTCTCCGCAGCGTGGTAATTTTTCTGAGGAGTGGTGAACTTCCTAGAAAAATAGGAAATAACCCGCTCACCTTCCTCCTGTTGCTGAGTGAGCACCCCAGGGACAGCAAAATCGCTCGCATCCGTCTGAATGACGAACTCTCGGGAAAAATCTGGGCTTCCCAGAATCGGGGCGGTGATCAGCTGCTCTTTCAAGGAGCAGAAAGCTCTTTCTGCTGTATCGTTCCATCCGATGATCTTGCTTTTGGTTCTCAGAAGATCCGAAAGGGGTCTGCAAGTCTCGCTGAAGTTCGGGATGAATCGCCGGTAGTAGTTCGCCATTCCTAGGAATCTCCTGAGCTTGGTTATTGTGGTCGGTTTTTCGTACTCGACGATTGGGCGGATCTTGTCAGGATTTCCACGCAGACCTTCCGAGCTCAAGAGATATCCTAGGAAGCTAATTTCCGGCACCCCGAACTGAGACTTCTCCACGTTAATTGTAAGGTTGGCACTGTTCAGTCGGCGGGCGATTTCACGCAGCAACTGAACGTGATGCTCAAATGTCTCCGTCACCACGACGATATCGTCGAGGTAAACGAAAACATAGGGTTCCAATACACCATGACCCAAAACCTGGTCCATCAGTCTCGCCAGCGTAGCAGGACTGTTTACCAAACCAAAGGGCATTCTGGTGTATTGAAACAACCCCTTGCCCTGCACACTAAAAGCCGTATACTTTTTCGAAGACTTCTCTAATGGAACTTGTAGGAAGGCCTCTGACAAGTCTATTGTTGAGAGGTATTTCGCCCTCGGAAGTTGACCTAGGATTTGACATGGGTGCGGCAAGGGGTAAGCATCACGAACAGTGCGTTGGTTGATCTTACGCGCGTCTAAACACAGCCGAACCTTATGGGGTTTGACGACGGGGACGCAGTTCAGTGACCACTCCGAATTACTGGGTTCAATTATGCCAGCGTCCAACAATCTCTGTAGTTCTACTGCTACCAGACCTTGCGATTTAGGAGACATGACGTATGGGAACTGTCGGACGGGGGGTTTTCTCCGCCATTATTCGGAGAGTTCGATTTTGTGTTCCGCCAGTGGTGTAGTGGATAATCGTCCGGGGTGGGCTGCTATGAACAGCGTTTTAATCTGTTCGATAGTCTGCTGCTCGGAAGCAGTTAGAACCGTCGGAGACGGTAGTGACTCGAGGCTTGTTTCTTCCACTGAGTTTCCAATCATGGCACATCCTGTGATTGTGGGTTGGATACTGAACACTTTCCAGAAATCCATTCCACAGATGCAGTTGATAGCCAAATTGGGAACGACTAGAGTAGGAACAACCTTGACTGTACCGTTCCAAGAAAAAGGCAAGTAAATCTGTCCTCGGACGTTGAGTGCTTCTCCGCTCGCTGTGCGTAGCCGGACAGGATCCCGAAGTGGAAATATTCGCTTCGGTTTGATCGAATTATAGACTGCGTCGTTGATCAGCGTAAGATTACTACCACTGTCAAGAAGAGCTCGAAAGTTTACGCCATAAACCTTCACAGAAGTATACGGACGATTATCATTGGGAAAGGGATATGAAATCGTGAACAAATCCGGAAACACCTGGTACAAGCAATCGGTTGCCGGCTCGAAATAAGCGGGAGGGTTTACGCCTAGAAATTTTGGTTCAGCGGCCGGCGGTTTTGGCTCGCTGCGATGGCGTTTTTTTCGCAATACGGACAGTTGTTGGATGGGTAGCCTCGAAACCCACAGTTTTCGCAAAACACTCCTCTCGGAAGTCGGCATTCGTCCATCCGATGCCCAAACTTGCCACAATTGAAGCAGTGGCGATTGGAAAGAGGCTGATGAGACTCAATCATGTCTTCGAGTGTCATATGTGTCCGAGTTGGCCCACGAGGACCAGCAGATCTGCTTGGCGAATTTTTTTGATACTGGTTGGTTTGTAAAAAAGAGTTGCCGGATTGAGGTACCGGCTGTGAGAGGTGTTGCTTACTTGCTTGGTTCTCCTTTTTCGGGTTGGTGCTAGCCTCAGAACACTCCATCGTGTTAACCGACTTCTCCGGTCCGAAGACCTTATTGTAGACAGAGAAGTTGACTGCGTCTATCTTCTGACCGGCGAACACTAGTGTCTGAAGGTCGGTAATAGGGAGGAAATTTAACTGTCTCTTATAATCGATCCTTACATTCTGCATCAGAATTTGGACCTTCTCGTGTTCAGGAATTGGAACACTCATTGTTCCGAATAATTACTCCATACTCTGGTAAAATTGAAGGAAGGTTTCATTTCGCAGTTGATGGCGCTGATAAACCTTCATTTTAATCAAAGTGTCTAAATCAGGATGCATAAACGTTCTCCTGAGCTCGAGCACCAAGTGTTGCCAGCTCAGTAAACGACCCGAAGTGCACATGGTCATATTACACTGCAGCGCCGGTCCTTTGAAAACGTGAATTGCTGATTCATAAAGTTCCAAGTCCGAAACGTGTTCAGCCACTGACATGGCATGAACCATTCCTAAAAAATGATTAAGTTTAAGACCTTGGTCCTCCCCATCATATTTAACGATGTTCCATCTAGACACTGGTAAAGTGTGACGACCGTGATTTCCAGGTTCCCGGATTAAAAGAATGGTACGTATAGTTAGCACTAGGATTTGAAGTGGTGGCCGGTAATCCACTAAGAAGATTGTAAGTTTGCGAATATCTTGAAGCCGGATTCCCCAACCTAGGATTAGAGGGTTGTTCGGGATTCAAAGCTGGATATCCTAGCCACGGGTTGGAAGGCGGATTATAACCAGAACTTCCTAACCCCGGATTTGGTATTTGACCCGAACTCGAAGTTGGATTTGCAAGGCACTGATAAGGGTTGATCGGTGTATAAACCGAAGTCGGAAAGCTCACTGCAGGTGGCATTTGTATCCGAGTAATGGTAGACTGTGTGCTACCCCATTGTTGAAATTGTGGGTTACCCTGAGGGATACTGGGCCGCGAAGAAGGAATGTGAGGAAGCGAGGTTGTGTAGCTGCCCGGAAGAGAAAAAGTCACGCTAGTTGTAGGACCAGTAGAACTGGTTGTCGTGTAAGAGCTAGTATTTTAAAAAAAGTATGGATGTCCTGGATAACAGGTAACTTGGGAGTGACTACCTGTTACCCTATTTGTGAGAGAATTATTTAGTAGAAGTTGATGGCCGCCTATAGGTACATCAGGTGTATTAATCTGTGATTCAGAATCACGCTGCTTACTTTTGGCCCTTTCCAAAGCCAGCTCACCTATCTCAGTGAGTAGAGCTTCTAACTGAGGGCTCAAGGGGATCGCAGTGACCAGATCTGTTACCCTTGTACTTGCCTCCACGGTAGGGAGTGGCCGAGGGACAGAGGCTCCCCTAGCAAGAAATAAACTTCCCAAAACTCCTTCTTCCCCATCAGCCCGACCTATATTTTCCAAAAACCCAGGCTCAGTATAATAGTACTTTGTCAAAAGCTTTACCACATCAATAAGCATTGTACTCAAAAGACGCTTTGTTCCACCCTCTGCCTGTTTATGAAGAAGAAGAATCCGATGACCGAAGTGTAATAGTTTTGCTTGACCCCTTATCCTAAGATTTTTGTCGTTTTGTTCAAAACCTTCAAAAATTTCACTGTAATATCGTTTGCAAAATTTAATCATTTCCTCCCAATCACTATCAACATTAAGTTCAATTAATTTGTAGTCTTTTTTCTCAACCTTAAAATGGTCACGGAGACTTCTTCGCCTTCGTGAGTAAGTCGGATCATCTCTAATTATAATCGATCGAATGTTGAGCTCAAAATCCAATTCGTCGTTCGATAAATGGTCCACCCTCAAGCTATGGTACCCCTCTAAAATTTTCTCGACTGCGTATGTGAATTCACTATTCATTTCCGCCATATTTAACACCACATTCAAAAATGGAAATGAGCGTAAATTTACAAAAAAGAAATGTACAAGTATTCACCAATCAAAAATAAAATCTACAAAAAAAATCATGAAATATTTTGATATATACGCTAAATGACCAGAAAAATCACTAAATTCTTCAATACATGCACTAAATTACCAAATCAATAATTGCTCAGAATATTCACTTCACAAATTTATATATAATTATTCGCTATTAAATTAATTCTATAAATGAGAAAACTAAAAAAATAATATTACTCTGCAAGCAACTTTAGGAAAACTAGCATAAACTTTTGCTGATTCTCAACTGTGCACTAAATTTCCAAAAAAATCGAGAAAAATTTCACTATCGGAACACCGCTAATTATTTAATGAGAAGAGGTAACTTAATATTCACTTAAAATCTATTAATTCCACTAATTTTCTTCAAGCACTGCATCAACAACAAAAGGCTAAAATTCTAAAACTAATTTGGAAAAAATACACAGTTCAAATACGATTAATTATCATCATACACACCGGTTCTAAAGAAGAAAGCATTTTCAATATATTCATTATTATTCCGATCACAATTCAATCACTTACCCTATAGAAATAATTGGAAAAATGGATTCCAATTCCACCCGGAGGTCACTTGAAAAGGGTTCTATTTTAAAGTAAAATGGAAACCTTTTCTTTTATTTTGCGTTGGGCGCCAATTGTTATGTTGAAGGAGATGTTCGCTCATCACCATGAGGCACCATGAGTGAACATCAATGTTTTTGGCTAGAATGAAAGATATGAAGAGAAAGTTTTTGATAGTTCCGCTAGTGTGCGGCAGGATTGGAAATGTAACAGATGTTTTTTTTATGAAAATTGAGCGAAAAGGGCATGTATACGGTGGTACTCGAACCAACGACATTTTTGCCTAACATCCCACTGCGGGGTAGGTTAAATCACGGACTATGTCCGCCACTTCAACAGGCAAAAATATCCGGTTGGAAGACGCTCATGTACCACTGTGGCTTGTATAGTTATTCTAGCGATCTATTGTGTGCACTCTGTTTACTGATGCGCACATGGGAGAGGAACTCTCTCTTTTTTTGGGTTTGTTTTGATTCGCACCGACTGACGATCACTAAAGTGCCAATTGTTAGTTACTCTTTTATTTGGGGACTTCCTTTTTTTCCTCCTACAGGTTTTACCTGGTATTCAGGGTCGATTCTTGGCTCCGGGGAAAATTGGACGGAAAGACTTCCCTTAAACTGTGTATCCAGAGGTGGAGCAAACAAAGATAGAAGATAAGGATTCAGTTCGTCAAGAAAGAACACTATACCATATATCTATTTCTTTTAAAGTTAAATAATTTATTATTTTTTTATTAGGAAAGGAATAAGGAAAGGGAAGGGAAAATTTACCATTCTACTGCTGATAGGCACCGTCATCGAACGAAGTTGTCGACCATCCAGTGGGCGGTTTTGCTCGTCGATTCCACCTTGTTTCGTGCCACCGGTTTTGGTAAGGCGAGAATAATCCGTAGCCCTTGTGGCTAACACCCAGGCCGTTGCCCGCTTGATGTTCAGTATTATCCACTTCACTCTGCACCAGACACCGTACACAAGAATCGTGCAAACACTCACGATCTGTGGAAACTTTTCCTGCACGTAAAGAAAAAAAACCGTTTGTGGTAAAATTGCGCACTCAAATTATAACACGACTGTTTTTGGTTTAGAAACTTTTACCTAACTAGTCGCCGACCCCGGCAATGTTCGGTATATCTGTGTGGGATCCTTCTGGTCGATAGTAAAGGTCAACTGTGGGCTGCGCACTGAATGGCGCGTAACGGATGATATGGGAAATGATGGAATAGGGATGGCAAGGTTGGGAAATGGGTAATAATATTCGATTATATATATAAATTCTTTTTTAATTAATTCTGATTATTCCTTTTCATTAATTTAATGTGTATCAAAATAGAGAAATAAAATAAAAATTTAAAAATATATTTACAAAATTATAAAACTAATAAAATTACAAAATTCAAAATTTACATTATTTACAAAATTTACAAAATAAAACAACGTAACCAGTGGACAGGTTACATAGTGCCATTGTTAGCTTTAGTTAAACCAATAAAGTTTAAGGAACTTGTGTCCCGCTCTGAATCAACCTGAATTCCATATGAGGCTTCATGCACGGATTCAATTTGTTGTTCCGCAGCGCTATTTAGCTCAGCTTGGTTTGAAATAGGCTAAAACATAGAGTAAAGTGTTATAGGTTTAAACTCGTAGTTTGTAAATGATTTGCACAAAGATCCATGAATGAGCCTTACAATTTGAGCCTTATGATAAAAAATCGCTTATTGGGATGCAACCTCCTCCTATGTGACTAATTTCGTTCGATGATATTTAGTTCAATTAAATTCAATGTCCCCCACAAAGTTGTTCAATAGTTGTATACAGGTGTCAATGGTGAATTGTCAAGTATAGCTACCTGAATTAAATAAACCCTACCTATGTTTTTTTTTTTTTTTTGGTCAGTCAATTCAGTTGTTTATTTGAATCCAAGCTGATTATCAAACAATGACAGACGCATGTGAAATTAAAGAATCATTACAGGAATTCACATTTGTGAAGAAAATAGTGCATGAATTATAGGGCTCATCTCAAATAATCATTACAGGAATTAACATATGTGAAGAAAATAGTGCATGAATTATATGACTCATCTCATAGACTAATCGCTGTTCTCGGACGAAAAAGTGACACTCACGGGTTTGTTCTCGACTTTTGGTTTCTCATCCTCCGAATTCTCCGTGCTCATAATTGCGGCAATCTTCCTTGCCTTCGAGAATGACGACGGTTCACCTTCCTCCGGAAGACGACGCTTCGACGACGTATGAGGCTCTGTCAAACGGCACGCTCGTTCAATGTGTCCCTTGCCCTGATACTGACGACAAATTTTGCCAATTGCGTGGCACTCCTCAGGTGTATGGTAATTACTGGTACATCTCCAGCATGGCTGACGTTGCATACGAGTTGCTCCGTGGCGTGTCACCTCTGGCCTGGTTTTTGCCCCGCGGCATGTCCCAGTTTCGCGATTGATAACTGGACAAGCTCTGACGATTGACTTGTGGTCCTCGCTCAAAGCCACCTGAACGAAACTCGCCTCTTGCTTGATGTCGGTATGAAACAGCGGCCACTTCTGCCACGGTTTTCGTCTGTCGATGATTTTTTGCAAACATCTCCTCATTCAGTGTCTCGATCTCGCAAGCACGCACCTTGTCCAAAAGTTGTGCTATCGTTCCGCCTTTTCTCAGAACTTTCTTACCTGCTTCACGCACTCTGGTATTTACTGCATGTGCTTGGATCACATCCGCCACCGTCTCCATCATATGTTCTTCTTTATAGTCACACAGTTTAGCTACACCGGTTACCCGTTTTACGTATCTTAGGTCGGCTTCGCCCGGATTTTGAACCATCGAGCGAAGTTTTTGTCTTTGCAGAAGAACATAATCACGCGAGCCGTAATAGTTCTTCAATCTCTGCATCACATTGGAGTAAGGGTACAACTCCGCATTCGGAGTGGTATCGTTGGAAATAGTACCGTCGAGCACATCGATTTTTTTTTTATAAATTTTAGTACGTTTATTGTCGATCTTGTTTAGTAAAAATTAAGTATATAATTAATTAAACTCCGACTTCGATACTGAACTTCAGTGCATCTACATCTACCCTGTCATTTCAATTTTCAATGAAGGTGATATAAATCACTAAAACTTTTAATATCATTGTTCTCATATTGGGCGAGATCCCTTCTAGTGAGGGAAACAGAAGGTCTTCAGCCTGTAAATTACGATTCCCATTCATCGCCAATAGTTGTTGTTGCAGTAGTCTGTAGGCATCCCTCATTCTCGAGCAGTAGAAGAATTTGTGCTGGATCGTTTCAACTATCGGTGTTGTACAGTGAGCACAATGCTCCACATCGGTTCGTCTCATTGTATACAGTAGTCGACGGTGTGAGATCTTCTGGTTTACCCATACATACAGAATGCTACGTTGCGTAGGCAATAGATCTCGGGCAGCAATATTCTTCCACACTCGGGGCCAGTTGATTGCCAAGTTCGATGTTTCCACTTTCGGTTTGTCTGTGCGTTTTGTGAAAAAACGATAGATAAGATCGGCGGAAGGGCGTTGGCGGATTTGGAAAGGTAAGATAGAAATATTATTTAGGATTTGTTTCAGGCAAGGGAGATCTGGGATGGGATTTGCTTGGTGAGCATTAATTTGGTTGAGGTAGGATCTATAATATGGAAGGGATTCGATCTCGTGTAAGTGGCGATTAATAAGTAACGCCTTACACTTCATCGCTGGTAAATGTAGATTTAGGCCACCATCCTCTCTACTGCGTGCTAGCTGCTGCATCGGAATGGTCGATCATGCTCCACGGAACAAATAGCTCCGCATGGTGGCTGTCAACTTAGCCACTTGTGCAGCCGTCGGGTGTAGATTCGAAGACATGTACCATATTTTCGACAACAGGAAGGTATTCAGCAACGTTATTTTCTGGTGTAACGACAAGGTACGCAGCGAGTGTAACCATACTTGTCGAGAAAAACTTGTAACAAGAGAGTCCCAATTCGGCTTAACCATTAAGCGCACAGAGTTGGCGAAAACCACACCAAGAATTGTGATCGTGTTTTCCGTACGTAGCCATGGTACGGACAGGGGGTTATTAATTACACCGACATCGATTGCTGTTGTTTTGGCTTCATTCAAGCGCGCCCCAGCTGCTAGCTCGAACTGCCTGAACAATTCCCGCATCGCGTTAAGTTGATCAGCACTGCATACAATCGCACTGATATCATCCGCGTAAGCAGTGATTAGATCTGCTCCACACACTCGTTCCAATTGACGCAAGAGGGGGTGAAGATACAGAACAAACAGATGCATGGAAAGTGGGTCTCCTTGTCGAACTGATCGCTCTATAGGGAAAGAATTAGAAAGGTGTCCATTTATAAGCAAGCGGGACGATGAAGCTCCTGCTATACGGGAAAGCAAATCCACGAGTGATGCATTGAATCCTAGAGTGCGCATGGTGTTGAATAAAAACCGCTGGTCACACGGTCAAAGGCATGATCGAGATCAAAGGAAATCAATTTTCCTTTCCGCCGATTTGTTTTCAGGTGTGCGATCCTGTCCTTGATAGCAAGCGTAGCTTGAAATATGTTGCGTCGGTTGTTAGAGCATTTTTGCGAATCGGTTAAAATATTATGGGTGCGAAGGACATTTTCCAGCCGGTGCTTCAAGATCCGTGAGAGAATCTTGTAATCATAATTGCATAAACTGATTGGTCTGTATGATCGTGCAGTTTCCCCTGTGCCACGTTTCTTTACCAACACGATCACCCCTTCAACGAATTGTGTCGGAATGTTTGAACTGATAGCCTCATTGAATATCAGGTTCAGTTCACGGTGCATAATATCGAACGTTCGAAGATAAAATTCCTTTGGCAAGCCGTCGGGACCTGGCGATTTTTTGGATGCGCTAGTGCGGATGGCAGAAAATATTTCGGATGTTGTGATGTCATTCATGCATGCTTCGTTTACGCTATCGTGCTCGGGGATGACTCTGTCGCAATAGAAAGGGTTTCCTTCTTCCACTACATCTACATTACCACGAGCGTAAAGATCGGAGAAATACTGAACCATATGATCCTGTATAGCAGCAGAATCGTCGATTATTTCGTCTCTATCGTTTCTCAGCCTTTCGATGACAGTTCTTCGTCGCACTCGCTCACCCAGCTGATATGTAGACAACGGCTCTCCGGCAACATAGGTTTCGTTTATTCGCACGAACATTCCGGAGTTTCGGTATTCGGTTGATAGTGGTAATCGCAGTACGGTTGTTTTGGTAGCTGTCGTACGCTTGCCGGAGAAGCTCGTGTAGACGCTGTTGCTCTCGATTGAAAACATCGAAGGCGATTTTTGATTTCCATCGGAAGAACGATTTTATTTTCGGCTTTACGTACGACAGCCACCACTCCATCCACGACGAGTAGTTTCGGCGTTGACGAGTCCAGTATTGCCACCGTATTTGGAAGTCATCGATATTGTCTGCAGTCAAGAGATGAGGACGAAGGGACCAAAAACCATAACCATGAGCTGTGTCAGGGAGAGGAAGGCAAATTCGCGCGGTGACGGCTTTGTGATCCAAAAAGCAGCACACATGCACATCTATCGATCTCAGTTGATCTCGGAGGCTGGCACTGACATATAGTCGATCGAGCCTGGACGAGGAGTTGTGTGTTACATATGTGTATGCTGTTTCGCGTGGCCGAAGCTGTTGCCACACGTCGTGCAGACGAAGCTGTTGAACAGTGGCTTTAAGAGCGGGACTCGAGTTGTGCCCCGTCGCATCACATAACCGAATCACACAGTTGAAGTCACCTCCAAAGACGATGTGGTCGGTGCGGTGACGAAGGTAATAGGCGATGGTGTTATTGAGAAATCGTTCCCGCTCGGCACGATAGACAGATCCTGACGGGGCATACACATTACACAGCGTAGTATTGTGTACCCGTAGCGCGACCAATCTCCCATCCAGGCTCTTCTCAACGTGAGAATATTTGATGTGCTGTTTCAGCGCAATTGCCGTTCCTCTCCTTGCTTGGTCGACGTTGCAAATTACGTTATAGCCGGGCAAGGTAAGCTGTTCGTTTTCAACCTCCTGTAGAAATACGATATCGAGTTTCACAGTGCGAACGAATGTGCGCAGGGCGTTTAGCTTGGTTTGGTTGGTTATAGTGTTGATGTTGATTGTTCCGATGTTACAGCTGATGTATTCCATCATTGTTGCATTTCTTCATCGGAGATTTGGACGTGTTCGTGGTCGATGGTGGTGGTATCTTCACCGGAGTGTCGCATTTTCTTGCCCGGAGGCTGTCTACGCGAACGCCGTAACGAGTGATTCGAGGTTTGCGATGTTTGTGAGCTATCCGTTTCATTACCATCGATTCTGCGGTGAGCGAAGATGGTTCCGGTTGGGATTGAGGTCGACGACAGCTGGATGACAGCTTGCGTTGCGGAGGGTTTTGTTGTAGTAGGTGTAGCGGGAGGCGGCATCGTGCTTTTCGGTTTTGTTGTTGAAGATCGTGTCTCGCTTGCACTAAGGAGATTTGGTCCTGGTCCCGAAGGGCCCTGTTTTTCGGTTACACTCGAAGCTCGTACTGTATTCACAGCCGAAACTGTTTTCCGTGCGTCTGTCGGGTTCGAAGCAGATGTGTTCGATGGAGGTTTGATAGATGAGGGTTTATTTGCTTTCCCTTTCGTAACATTTGCGTACGATTGGTCTGATGCAAGCTTCTGCACCAGAAGTTTTTTGTTTTGCACACATGGGATGCCGATGTGTGCAAATTCATGGCAGTGCAAACAAGTTTGCCGCTGTCCCTTGTAAGCCACCGCAGTTTCTTCGCCCTGAATCGTAACGAGAGAAGGAATATTCTTCGTTACCACTACACGAGCAACACGAACACCGGTTGTGATACCACCAAAGTCACTATAGCGGCTATCCCACAGCAGGTCACGAACGTAGATGACATCACCATATTCGGCAAGAAAAGACGCAATTTGTTCGTTAGAGACGCCTTCGAGAAGATCCTCCATCACAATACGTAACTTGTAGGACTTCCCGTCAAATACAAACTCGTGCTTACTATCGTGTTGCTCAACAATCTTCTCGGCGAGCTCTAGGTTGTTGACCTTTACGAAGGTACATCCTAGACGTCTGCTTGGCTGGAGCAGCAACACGTTTTCGCGGGTGAGACCGAGTTCTTTTGCAATGAACTTGTGGATCTCATCGTGGGACAGTTGCTTCGGAAACTGGGAATAGTAGATTATGTAGCAGTTTGGTAGATTATAAGTTTATGGTTGTCATGGTGTTAAATGAATAAATGCAATAAATTAAAAAGAAAATAGTTGTACTGTTTATTCATTCCTTTTTTGATATACCTTATACTAACCTAAATACTTTTGGAAATAAATCCTTCAAACATGTGCCGGCTGAGGTTACCAAATGTTGATAGTGAAGTGTTGAGGTTATGCCCAAATTTGATGTGCTGATCCAAATCACCCAACGTATTTTCTTCGATGTATACACATCCATTAATTGTGTAGGGATAACCTTTTATAATATTTAAAATAAATGAGCGTTTCAAATAAATAAGAATAATAATCCTTACCCTTTAGATTTCCGTATGAATCTGTGATCAACTTCTTTCTAAGTTCCTCCATGATCATGTTTCCGTGTTTCACCAACATTGAACTTTTTTTCACCCATTTTTGTTATTGTATGAGGTTTTCTCTTATGGGTATTTTTTACCCATTGTCTGATTCAGAAATTCCCCCATTTTATGACAGATAGGAGAGCTATTTAAAAATGGGTGTTTTTTCACCCATTAATGGGTTTTCGCAAACAACCGTGTGAAACAGTTATCCGCTATGACGGCGTCGCAGTGCCAAGGTGAATATAATACTTCAGGTGGTCTATTTTCTTCAGTTTGTTGGAAAGACGGGTGGAGTAGCGGGGTATCAAAGAGATTTAGCAGTGGAGCGAACGAGTAAGGAACACTCAATAGTGTATTACGCACATAATGACAGCTGTTTATTGCAATTTTGCCTAAGAGTGAAGAGTTTTAAATGAATGTTAACGGTTTGGGCTAAATGTTTTGTTTACAAACATTAGCACGTGTACTTTCCCTCCCGATATATTGGTAAACAAACCGTGCAGCCTGACGCATCATATCCCATGGCATAGAACACAGGCCTGGCAGTGTGAAACTAATCACCTCCTTTACTCGTTTGTTTAAAATGGAACTGCGAGTTTGACATCACAGGCACTATTGCATAGGTGTAAAGGAGACAGCTTCAGTCTGCCAGACCAGTATTTTACTTTATATGGATTGTATTAGTATGCGTTTAAACATGGCTGAAATTCTCATATACAGTAGTGAGACCACCTGAAGTATTAAATTCACCTTGCGCAGTGCTGCCACCTCGAATAGTGGAGATCTTGCGTATCAAGTTTTGAATGAGAAGAAACGAGAGAAAAGCAGTTTGTTTACATGCGCACACGATGGCAGATTCTAAAGGGGTTTTGGATTGGAGTGAGTGCATTATCACTGCCGTCATCGCGAATTGCTTTAACTTTTTTTACACCGGCATTTATACGTAGGTAATTCGTAAGTGAAGTCTGATTTTTTTTTTTTGCAGTCCTTTGGAATCGAATACTATGTCGAAAATTTACCTTGGCTTAATAAACTCTGCTGACCGCTTTGTTCCGAATGCATTAAGACCACTGTGGAATCATGCGGCAGGTAAGCTAATATCTCAAGGTCAATCCAAGCCACTTGATAACAATATTGCCTGATAGGAAAAAAAATAATGTTACGTAACATTGCCTCCAACTAAATGCCTTATTAATTCAGTGCTAACTGGATGTGAAACAATATTTTCATTCGCTGACGTTCTGAATACCTAGCAATTTTCTCTTAGCAGCTTGAAGAAGCAAATGGGTTTAATCAGAGGGTGTGTTTAACTTTCATGCTTGGGATTAAATTCGGAAGGAATCCTTGGGCTACAGACTCTGTGAAAGTTAATTAGACTTTTCCAAATCTTGGTACTCAATTATGCTATTCCGAATAATACTTATTTCCTATATTGCCTGTCATCAACGAATTACGTTCAATCTTTTAAATTGTTTCCTTAGGTCCCAAAACTGTTTTCTTCTGGGCTCCTGTATTCAAATGGGTAAGAAAGCATCTCGGTAAAAACAATGAGCATCAATTGCTAATACTTATTTTATGTCTTACAGGGTCTGGTTGTTGCTGGATTAAGTGACCTGCGACGTTCGCCAGATCAATTGTCTGTATCACAATCTGCTTCACTGGCTGCCACTGGTTTGATTTGGTCGCGCTATTCGTTGGTAATCATCCCAAAAAATTATGGCCTTTTCTCCGTAAATGTCTTTGTGGCTTTGACACAGTTGGCACAATTATATCGTGCTTGGGATTTTTCTCGGAAGAATCAAATATCGAAATAACATCTCAAATGATGTGATTATCTGTATGATTGCAAGCATCCGTATAAGCAAAAAAGATCGTAAAAACTAATGGATTTTATCAGTCTTAATTTTGATGCGTGTATTGAATACAAATTCAAATCTGCTCTAGATACTTCCTGCAATATTGTTTAAAGTGTGTAGATAATTGAATCTAAAGGAAGCAAAAAAAAATCATGTTAACTATTTTGAGAAGCTCAGTTTTTATCCAGAAAACTATTTTTGACTATTAAGCAGTAAAACGTAGAGGAGAACAGTTTGTATTGTCCAAAATCGAAAGTCGAAATAGCAGTTGATGTTTATAGGGAAGAACTTTAATTTCGCATTGCCTAGTAACCTCTCTTACTTTCAATGTAGAACTTCGTTTTCTTCTTTGTGTCATTTTAAAATTCAGTAAAATGAGAGCATTATTACCATTTTGATCACTTACAACTTGGCTATTAATGGATGGATTGCGATAATTGTTATTATATTAATCGATTCAGATATGTTGAGAAATTTGTTTAGAATACCTTTTACACTGCCGTTCTACGCAGAATCTTCCCATTGCGTTATCCATGATTAAAAAATAAATACAAGTATTATTAATTCCATGAAAGAATAGGAAAGGTGGTTTGACAAAGCTCTTCTGATAATCATTGACCTGAGTTTTAATTTTTGTGTGGACAGTGCTTTCTGACAAGTATGCGTAGAACGGAAAAATAAATCAAACATTTTAGTCGTAATCAACCAATCATAAGCAAGTATGATGTAAAATTTCCTACCAACGAGAGAACAGGGAACAATATGTCGATAGTCAAGATATAAAACACGCGATATAAAAAATGTCACCAGCAAAGCTGCAGAGAAATGAAAACTTTTGAATGACACAAATTCTTGCATAAATCAAACTTGAAATGGAAACCAAATGGCTATTCAACTCTAGTAGCTTATTTTTCTTTGCGATTTCAAATAAATAAATATTGGCCTTCTTTAAAAAGTCATTCAAAGGAATAACTCAAGTAGTTATTTTTCCCAGCCACACTTTAACATCGTCTAATAGGGTATCTTGATATCACATGACTTACTTTTAGATTTTACTGTATATATTAAATATGATATTAAGATACTCATTGTAGTGTGGTTGTGGTAATGAACATAAACACTGTCAGTTCCTAATCAGACAATATATTTGTTAGTTGGATCTACTTTATAACGATGAAAACAGTCTCAATATTTGCATAATAAATTCAACCCTTGTTAACTTCGGAGTTTGTCATGACGCACCAATATTCGAAATATATCATCTCGTAGTTATCTTTTGATCTTTTTTCAGTAACAACTTTGCCGAATACCACTTTTCGATTGAACTTCAGATTATTTTATTAATTGATTTCTAAGCCAACAATTTTCTCATATGATCCACAAAATAAAGACTACAAAAGCAAGCAATAACTTATGCTTGCTTTTGTAGTCTTTACTTCTGGCCCAAAAAAAATGGTCGTATCCTGCGTGCAAATCAAATGGAGACCAACTCACTCGATTCCACAATTCTCAGCTCGTCAATTAGAAAGACTCGCATATTAGGCCTGAATGTTGCCTGGTGAGCAGTTGACGAAGTATCTCATAATGACATCATTTCAATAATTAGTAATTATATATTTATTCAACCGACAAGTAGTTTTAAGCAAAGTTGAATCTGGAAATATTTATCTTATGCATAGATAGCAAACGTTTTCCTACGCCATTATGCTGTGGTGCTAGAAAGATGTAAACAGAATTACAGTTCTAGTTAGCAATCAATCAAGAATTTTGGGAGAAGAATATCGGACTAAATTTGGAATCGATTGAGTAGGTGGGTTTATGTGGTCTTATAGCGTAGTCTTAAATCACGTCGGTTTTGCAATCCGGACGTCAATGGTTCGGTTGCTGATACAGCTTTTATGTTTTGTCGGAAATTTGTTCATTCGGTCCTGGAGCACAAGCGTATCATTGTGCTTCCACACAATTGCATGTTTGGAATTACAAAGGAAGCCCTCAATTATGAACTGTAGATGTACTTCAGAGAACACTAGTAAGGCGTATAAATGTGTTTATTCTCCATGTGACCATGTAATGACTCGTAGGATCGATTGTTGTGACAATTCTAGGAACTTTTTTGAGTAGGGCGAATCTAACAATGAGAGATTCTATCCTGTCTCGCTCTCTTTCATTTATTACAGCGCCATTATAAAACTTTCGACGGATTCTGTAGTACATTTTGAACCACAGGCTTGCATTCTCTACAAATTGTAGAATGAAAAGCGTAAAGGTTATTTCAATGGTAGATTCGCCCTGGTGAAGAAAGTCACTAGAATGGTCGAATCAACGAATCCCGACACTATATTTGAACAAATTTATTTAGAAGAATACGCTTTTATTCTACACGCCGTGTGGATCTTAGCGACTAGTACTGCCTTATTCTGCGTGGCATGTGAGGTGAGACGACTCGCTGAGTGACTATTCTGCGATTCGAATGAGTCGCTTTCAATAAACGAGTGGAATGGAGTGAATCGACTTTCAATTTAATTTGTACACTGAGTCGAATCATTCGCCAGGAGAGAGCGACTCGTTTCAACTCGCAGAATAGGCCCATGCATTTGCGATAATTTTCACCTCGTATGTGGAAGCGACTCGTCTCACATCACACGCCACGCAGAATTGTCTGATAGAATCGAGTGAGGCGACGATTGTCGAATCGAAAAAGTGACTCATTTATGTATACAAGATGTCTTTATCCACACGGCGCGTAGAACAAGGACAGAAGATTGGGTGGAGCTGAAATGATGCTTAGAACCAACCTAAAACTTGTTTTATGATTATTTCTCCCATCATGGATAATTCTCGTGTAAGTAAAAAATACGGCGTTATTTATTTACCAGCTATCGATTTTTTGGCCGAAGCATAAATAAGCTTTTCAGTATATTTAGTACACGAAACTTTGTGACTTACTTTGCTAAGTACTATTACATCCGTCCACCCTTTTTTTAACTTAGAGCAATATTGAATATTGCTTCGCTGTGACAGTTATAGTTTTTCAACAAGTTGTTTTTTTTTTTGCTCGAGTTGTTTTGTTATAATATAGCTGTTTAATAGCATCCAATAGACATAAATGCACACTTTCGCAGATAAGCTTTTATATTTTGTAAGTACGAAAAGAATACAGTAGATCATAGTTGATATAAATGCAGTCGACGAGATCAAATCTGCAAACATGAAGAAAATATTACGCAGATTCATGTATGTAGAGCGTTTAAAAAATACCTCAGTGCTCTTTGGTGAGTTGAACAAATTAAAACAGATAGGCTTTACTCATTTAGGTGAGGTGCTCTAAACTGAGCTATAAAATAGGTCAAGCTGTAGTGCGCTTCAGTCACATCATTGAGAGCAGAACCAAAGTTCACCAAAGTCCAGCAGAAAATCCTCCTGGAGGAACGCGAGGGCGACCTCCTGTTTCTTGCGATGATGATTCATTGCTGGTATCTTGGGCCAGTTTTGGTTGAGTAACTGCCTTAGCGTTTTCAATCGGTGCTTGACCGTGCTCGTAGGCTTGAATCTGCTCAACTTTCAAGTTTGGATCGGTTGTTCCCATGACACCATTCATGTTGGAAGAATTTTGCTGATTGTACTTAGCCCGTGGAGGGTTAGCTTTAACATCTGGTGATCCAAATATATCCGAATGGCCCCCGCCTGGTGGCTTAAGAACACGGCTTGATGTCTTACTGGCACTGGTAAGGCCGATATTGAACTCAGTTGAACTCATTTTCAGTAATCAAAGTCTAAAAGTGGTGCTTAAAAAATTCACTTTTTCCTTATGCTAGTATAAACAGAGCTAAAAGAGATAATGAATACTTTACTCCAAATGAAGAATTCAGAAAAAGATATTAAATGACCGCACCTATTTAAAAATCCACTGTAAATTGAAAAGAGTAACACGACTAACAAAATTGGGCACACCACACGGAGCGTATATAAAGAACACTAATGGCGCTGGCGCTGGCGCTGTTTGACACATTCCCACCTTTATCTAACACCTTGTGGAACCTCTAAATATTACTTCCGGAAAGGGAGGAGGGACTCTGTGCAGGAATGCCAGATAGTTTTTCAAATTAACATTACGGAACGCTAAAAGATATACGCACAGGCAGACGTTTAAGCACGAAAAAAATTAATCAATATCATTGTTTAAATTTTCAAATCGCTTTCAAGCGTTAGTGTTAGCAATTGTTCGTTCACTAACGCAGCGTTGTTCACTTATGACTGGCCCACAATTGACACGTTTTGGATGCGTTTGCGTGAGTTTGACAGATTCTGGTTTTCTGTCAAATTAACGTCAACACATCCGCAACGTATCAATTGTGGGTGAAAAAAAAAAGTGGGTAACCCTTTAGTCAAGGTGACCACTGATGTGGCAAAGTTGTGGCATCTGTTAGCATGACAACATATCATGCCGACGTTTGCCACACGCCACCTAATAGACACGATGTATTGACGTGCTATAAAAAACCACATAGCGGCAACAAAACTGACAGATTTGCTAGTTGGTAGTTGCTTATTATCAACAATCAATATGCAACTAGCGATTTGAAATTGGTTCACTGTTGTAGAACCCCTTGGTCCGAATTACACCTTGAAGCCAGCACCTTGTTATACATATTTGCGCCTTTGTTTTGATTTGCTGTGTTATTTTGACAGAGTATTTGAGAGTGTGTTCATGTGAGTTCATTATAAGGGGTGCATTATTGAGCTTGGGACCGAGCTTGGGACGATGTTCTAGTACTGACTGAGCCAAGAAAAAAATATGGCGCTATGAAATATGCGCTCATAAAAATGAAAAATGTTTTGCTAATCGATAAATTAAGCATTTTAGTTTAAAACAAAGCTAAAACTAAATGTGATTGTTATAAAAAAGTTATTATTAGAACTTATATCACACAGTGGCGATTACTTTAAATAATTTTATTGGTTTGATTTCAATTAAATTTATAATTGATTTGGAACTTTTTTTTATGCATTGAAACAAATAGAAACCTTGTATTGAAAAGCATCAAATAAGTTTGTTGATTCAAAATAGAGTGAAAAATATTTTGTTGAAACAATAAATTAAAAATTTGAGTTAAAAATAAATGTGGTTGTTATAAATAAATCAAATATCATTTAAATTAACATCCCACAGCAGTGATTAATTTAAATAATTTTATAGGTTTGTTTTGATTGAAATTTTGAATTGATTTGGAACTATTTTATGAATTGAAACAAATAGAAACCTTTCCGCATAATCACAAACTATTCCTGGACCATTTTCCTTGTTGTTCACAACCGCTTTCATTATTGTTACGACATTTACCCTTATAGTTGATAACGATAAACTAAGAATCTCCTATAAAGTTTTAACAATATATCAGATGGTAAAAGGCCAAATAACAATATGCTGAATAGGCGGTTAAGTTAGGTTACCATAAAAATATGGCAATTTTCACGAACAAAATTTTTGCTGTACTCTATGCCAAACAGTTGGTATATAATCTACACCGAGTGCAGACAATAAAAAACCTTTCAATGACAATATGGCAAACATTAACAATATGTGTTAATGTAGAGGTTGTATGGTGAAAATGAGATTAAATTATTCGATAACAATAACATAAAATGTGATAATATATTTTACATTCGAAGTATAGTTTTGACTATATGGCAAATTATTTTTCGTTATGCGGGTTGTATTGAAATGCAACAAACCATTTTGTTGATTCAAAACAGAGTGTTTTTTAGGGAAAAATTATTTGGTTGAAACAATAAGTTGTACATTGAAAAAAGATTTGTCATATGCAGAGTGACAGTTGCCAGTCATCACAGACGAATCCAAGTGGGAAAAGGAAGAAGAAGACATCGTAGAAATCTGACAGCTCTCATATTAACACTCAGATTTTTTTTACATAAATCTGTAAAATTTTACCCAATTGTCAACAGCTGAACGTTCGGTAATCCGATTTAACGGGTTTTGCTAAAATTTTACCGAAATCCGGTAATTTTTGTTACAGATAACTGTGAAATATAATTTTAAAAAGCTTCATAAAGATCAAATTAAATTCTACACTCAGACAAATAGACTTAAGAATTTCATAAGGTTCAACTTCTGAACGCTGCTTTGGAATTTCATAAGGCTGTTTAATGAATGGATTTTGTTTTACACGGTGTTGTTCTTGTAAGCCCTAAAGCTTTTCTGATTTCAAGTATTGATATTAAATAGTGGGTAAGTCACTGGACCCATAGGTTTGAATCCAGGTTTGAATCCAGGTAGCGCCATATTTTTAATTTTTTCAACATCATTATATTTTCATAAGATAAAGGGCGATACGGTCAAAATTTGGTCAATATCAACTTGACGCATTTCTTTCAATTTTGCATTTAAAAAACCTGAACACCCCTCATTTTGAAGGTGTGTGTGTGTGTGTAGAATGTTGCTCCTATTTTGATTTTGGAATTCACTCTTCAGTTGTCAAAATGCCGTCCAAGCAAGAAGAGCAGCGTATCAAAATTTTGCTCGCGCATCGCGAAAATCCGAGCTACTCGCACGCAAAGTTGGCAAAATCGCTAAAAGTTACCAAATCAACCGTTACAAATGTAATTGAAGTGTTTGGGGAACGTTTGTTGACAGCCAGGAAGTCTGGATCGGGGGGAAATCGAAAACCGGAAACCGCTGAGACGACAAAGAGAGTTGCTGGTAGTTTCAAGTGAAACCCTAACCTATCTCTCCGAGATGCCGCAAATAATCTCTCCGAGATGCCGCAAATAAGCTGGGTGTACCGTCTACAACCGTGCATCGAGCCAAAAAACGAGCCAGACTATCGACTTACAAGAAGGTAGTGACTCCAAATCGCGATGATAAACAAAATACGACGGCCAAAGCGCGATCCTGGAGGCTGTACACGACGATGCTGACGAAGTTTGACTGCGTGGTAATGGACGACGAAACCTACGTCAAAGCCGACTACAAGCAGCTTCCGGGACAGGAGTTTTATACGGCAAAAGGAAGGGGAAAGGTAGCAGATATTTTCAAGCACACGAAACTGTCAAAGTTCGCAAAGAAATATCTGGTTTGGCAAGCCATCTGTACCTGTGGCTTGAAAAGCAGCATTTTCATAGCTTCCGGGACTGTCAACCAAGAAATTTACGTGAAAGAGTGTTTGAATAAACGTCTGCTGCCTTTCCTGAAGAAACACGGTTGTTCCGTACTGTTTTGGCCGGATTTGGCATCTTGCCATTACGGTAAAAAGGCCATGGAGTGGTACGCCGCCAACAACGTGCAGGTGGTTCCCAAGGACAAGAACCCTCCCAACACACCAGAGCTCCGCCCAATTGAGAAATACTGGGCTATTGTCAAGCGGAACCTAAAGAAGACCAAAAAAACTGCTAAGGACGAGCAGCAGTTCAAGGCAAACTGGCTTTCTGCGGCGAAGAAGGTGGACAAGGTGGCTGTACAAAATCTGATGGCAGGGGTCAAGCGTAAGGCCCGGCAATTCGGATTTGGAAAAGCGGAAGCCTAACTGAATATTTTTCCTGAATTTTATACTAATTGAACTTGAAAAAGAAATTTAATTTGATTTTTTAAATAAACGATTTCACCGATTTACACGCGTTTTCCCTTGACCAAATTTTGACCGTATCACCCTTTAAGTTTATGAAATTCCTACTGATTTCTTATATCAAATGATCGAAAGTTCATTTCACTGAGCGTAATTAAAAGCAATTTGTTGTTTGATGCACAGGACACACGAGGCATCACTGGGATGTTGGAAATCTAATGCCCTGTTCAGACTACAGAGTTATAACAACAATCAATATGCAAGTAGCGATTTGAAATTGGTTCACTGTTGTAGAACCCCTTGGTCCGAATTACACCTTGAAGCCAGCACCTTGTTATACATATTTGCGTGTTATTTTGACAGAATATTTGAGAGTGTGTTCATGTGAGTTCATTATTAGGGGCGCATTATTAACATAGACTAACTCTAAGACCAGTAGGTCCCATACAAAAACGATTTTTTTCTTGGCTCAGTCAGTACTAGAACATCGTCCCAAGCTCGGTCCCAAGCTCAATAATGCACCCCTTATAATGAACTCACATGAACACACTCTCAAATACTCTGTCAAAATAACACAGCAAATCAAAACAAAGGCGCAAATATGTATAACAAGGTGCTGGCTTCAAGGTGTAATTCGGACCAAGGGGTTCTACAACAGTGAACCAATTTCAAATCGCTAGTTACATATTGATTGTTGTTATTAAGCGTGGGACCGAGCTTGGGACCGATGTTCTAGTACTGACTGAGCCAAGAAAAAAATCGTTTTTGTATGGGACCTACTGGTCTTAGAGTTAGTCTATGGTTATAACATGTTATAAGCCTGTCTTGATGACGAAATTCTTGTTGAAATTAATTGTTATAACTCTACACGCAAAGAAATCACTCTGCTTTGAATCAACAAAATATTTTGTTGGTATTCAAAACAAAGTTTGTATTTGTTTCAATTCTTAAAAAAGTTCCAAATCAATTCAAAATTGTATTCAAATTAAACCAATAAAATTATTTAAAGTAATCACCGCTGTGTGATTCAGGACAATCACATTTATTTTTTAACTCAAATGATTATTTTATTGCTTGAACAAAGTATTTTGTCACCCTTAGAAATCACTCTGCTTTGAATCAACAAAATATTTGGTTGGTATTCAATGCAAGCTTTCTGTTTGTTTCAATTCATAAAAAAGTTCCAAATCAATTCATAATTCCATTCAAATCAAACCAACATATTTTTGTAAAATAATTACTGCTGTGTAATATAAATTTAAATAATGTTTGCTTTATAACAACCACATTTATCGTTTAACTCAAATGTTTAATTTATTGTTTAAACCAAATCATTTTTTCACGCTAAGAAATCACACTGTTTTGAATCAACAAAGTGATTTGTTGCGCTTCAATACAAGGTTTCTATTTGTTTCAATTCATGAAAGTTCCAAATCAATTTAAAATTCAATTCAAATCAAACTAATCAAATTATTTAAAGTAACCACCGCTGTATGGTATTCGTTTAAATAATATTTGATTTATAACAATCATACTTATTTTAAACGTCGTTTTAAACTAAATTTATTGTTTTAATAAAATATATGTATGAGCGCACATTTCATAGCTGCCATATTGCTGCCTCTGCCTTGGTTTTTCTAGTGTATGTAAAACATGTTAATTTGTAAAACAGATTATCAACGAATTATTCTCTTTGCAGATAACTGGAAAAACAGCACAACTTGGAAGAAAATAAGCTGCCATTATGACTGTCTCTCCGCATAGTTCTTCCCGAGACCTGCATCCAACCACAAGCACGTTGTCATCTCCTGCAAAGTCCGATTCCAACACGCCGTTCGGCAGGTGGAATATGGTGCGGTAATTATTTAAAAACAATAAAACACGATTCTCAGTTTTATAAAGCATGAAGTTTTATTTCAATCAAATGGTTTTATTGTATTGGTTCTTCGATGTTTATTATTTCAACAAATGCGTTTAGTTGATTCAACAAAACATTTTGTTTTGAACAATAAAACACGATGTTCAATTCTATAAAACAAGAAGTTTTATTTCAACTCAAAGGTTTTCTTGAATTACTTCATCATTGTCTATTATTTCAACAAATGCGTTTAGTTGGTTTAACAAAACATTTTGTTTTGAGCAATAAAACACGATGTTAAATTCTATAAAACATGAAGTTTTATTTCAACTCAAAGTTTTTGTTAAATTAGTTCATCAGTTTTATTGGTCCATATATAAACCAAAATTTTAGTTGAATTGATTCCTATTTTGTATTGGTATAACTGCGTATTTTTTTGCGTGTATAGTCTGAACAAGGCATAAGAAAAGGTTAGCAGCAGGGTTCGTTTTGGCTAACGATACGTTGAAAGTATGGTAGTAAGTTCGCACTACGACCTATAAACACTGGCCAGACTGAGAAGTTATAACATGTTATAAGCCTATCTTAATGACGAATTTCTTGTTGGAATTTTTTGACAACCGCTATAACATGTTAAGACTCTGTACCCAACTAACATTTTTAGTTGCCTAAGCCGAAGTTAAGAACATATAAGCTGTTTTATAATTGTATAAGCAAGTGAAGCTGAATAAGCAATAAGCAGAATTAAAAAATCGATACAGTACTTATGCGTAATGTAACACAGCTTTAACACAACATTTAGCTCTAGGTTGGATACTTTGAAAAGAAAGTTCTTATGCGAACAATGTTTGTCTGCATTTACACAGCTTGTTTATGTAGCTAAGAAATTAGTCGGTCACCCAGCGAAATAAATTTTCGATATTCATAAGATCGCATTAAGATTTTTTGCTATAAGAATTCACACAGCAAAAAAAAAATGTAATATACAACAACGTAATTGATTCTAACGTATCAAAAACTGATGTAATCAAGGAAATACGATGCACAATAACATCCATTTAGTGGGATATTACATCGGTTTTCAAATAACATCAGAAAAAAATTATTAGTTGAATGAATGTAATAATCACATATTAAAAACATAAATATTACACGAAAACCAATGCACATAAAATGTTAAATGTTACACGATTTTGATGCTTTATCGCATTTAGTTGTTATGTATAATTAAATCTTGCAACACTGACAGACTTGTTATTGTTCTTTTTTTTTCATCTCCGGAAACTCTTTTTTTTATGTCAAAACAAAATCAACCGCCACGGTCATGATGCCGTTGCATCCGAAAACAAAAATATTTCTGCTCCAAATGGAAGTGGACGAAGCGAAACGATCTGTGACTTGACGGTAAGTGGTAGCTCGTGTTTCAAGTAATTGGCGATCGATGCCGCGCTCCAATCGGCCACAACTCGCAATTCTTCCTTGCGGCTTTCGATGCAATTTGTTTTGATCCTGTTTTGCTTTCAGGCTTCGTTACGGAAGGATGTCGCTTGCCAGTGCGAATGACCGGTACCAATGATTGGCCACTGGCGGAAATTATCAGTATCAAGGAAGCGTCGGCAAAATTGTGGTACTACGTGCGCTTGTGAGTATCAGGGTTTGCAGTGAGTGGATTTGATCGATAATGTTTATGTTCTATTTTGTCAATAAATAGTCAACAAACGTCTCGATGAATGGGTTTAAAAAGAGTATATATACTAAACGGAGGAGCTGTCCTGGTGGCTGCGCTGCAGAAAAAGATCAACCGAAAACGAAAAGCCACCTCAATAGAGAATGAAGAAGACTCACAGGAAGCTCCAACAACGCCAACCCCGTGGCAATACGGTAGTAAGGAAATTTACCATGACGACGTCGTGACGCGCATGAAGAACGTCCAGTTGATTGAACTGGGTCAGCATAGGATTAAACCGTGGTACTTTGCACCGTATCCCCAGGAAATGTGTTCCATGTCCTGAGATCGGCAGGAAAAATAAAAGCTACGCGCAAAATCTGTGCTTGCTGGCGAAGTTGTTCTGCGACACGGATCCGTGTCTGTTCTACGTGATGACGGAGTTCGACTCGAGAGGATTCCATTTGGTGGGGTACTTTTCCAAGGAGAAGGAAAGCATCAAGGACTACAATGTGGCGTGTATACTGACGATGCCGCCGTACCAGAGGTACAATAGGTACTTATATAGGAGGTTTACCTGGCGATATTATTCATAAACTATTTTTCTTTCAGGTTTGAACTAGAACTCCAAGATAGCAACATTTCGTCAAGTGGTGAATCGCCTATGTCACCTGAACTAGTGCCCTCTACCGAAGAACCGATGTTATGATCGGAAGTATATGCAATCTTACCGACACTGCAGATTCAATCGGTACAAGGCGGTGTTGATTTGACTCAGGTGCTGGTGAAACGAGAAAAAAGTCCGGCTGAGAATGATTCGGATGCAAGTCTCAAGACAGAAGACTACAACATGTCCGACGATGCGAAATATGGACCAGACGGAAAAATGGTGATAATTCGAGCAATGGAGGAAGTAAAGGAAATACTGTTGCATTGTACTAGTGAGTCTGACTTTAGTGGTTTAATTGAGGCAAGACGGTTAGGCTGAAACGTTTTATTCATAATTTCCGTTTATGTGAAATTTGCCATTTTTATAAATGTATATTCATGTCTTCTTGCTCTCGTAACGGAGTTTTTTTCGTGAGTTGTTTTTTATATTTCCCATTTAATTTTTAAAAATAAAACCATCCTTGGGTTTTAATTTTTGCTGTAAACCTTTTTTTAATTAGGTAATATCCGAAAATTCTATTTACACTTTAAGTTTTACATTACTCCCTTTACGTCGCGACTATGAAGTATGTCGTGATGATTCACGTTGTCTCGATGAGTTACGTAGCCTCGTTTACATCGACCAAATTACATCGATAAGCAGTGCATCATTTTATTGTGTACATCGAGACAACCTAACATTACACAAGCGATGGAATGACCTATGTGCATCTGATTCTGTGTAATATTCAACAACTCTTTTTGCTGTGCAGTGTGAATTTCATAAATATATCTTATGAAATATAATGATGTTGAGGAAATAAAAATATGGAGCAACCTGGATTCGAACCTTGAACGTTGAGGTTATTGGTCAACTGACTTGCCCACTAGTATATTTCAACACTTGTAATCAGGAAAGCTGAAAGGCGTATAAGAACAATGTCGTGTGAAACAAAATCCATTCATATATAGAACTTCTATGACTTATAAGTCAGCCTTATGAAATTCCAAAACATCGTTCATAAGATGAACCTTATGAAATTCTTAAGATTATTTGGTTGAGTGGTTAAGCTTTTGAATGATCATTCTATGTTCTCTTACACAGTTTTATTTGTTGGCTTTGTTATAGCTTTTCAAAAGCCTTTATATTAAAAATACCTTAGCCGCTATACAGCTTAGTGATTATAGCTGTATAAAATGTTGTATAAGTACACTGAGCGAACAAATCGAGAGGAACTCATTCGAATATTGTATGGAAATTTGCCAGAAGACATTATTGCTAGTTTTATACGATTCCCTAATAGAAAGAAGTTCATATGACGATCGTATGAATATTTTCCTCACATGAAAAACAAAAGTTGCAATCGGGAGTCGAACCATGAACCTCGGCATCCAGAGCCGAGCTACAATCCCACGAGACTATACACGCGTGATAAGTGATGTCAATCGAAAGTGTACACGCTAAGAAAAAAGTACCCAAAATTAAGTAAAAAAAAACTCAACATTGAGCTCTGTCAAGTGAGGTTAGCAGTTGGGTGAATACAAAAATTGATGTAGGTAGAATTCATCCATCTAGCTATTGTTAACTGGTATTTCCAAACCTTACTTGTATATATTTTCATTTGATGATCAAAACAACTCAATTTTAAGTTGAAGCTACTCAATCATCACGTTCTCTTCGCGCAATGAACGGTTGAGTATTTTCAACTTAATTTTGGTTGAAAATCGTAGCAACCGTCAGCGGTGTTGACGATTGTCATTTATTTGTTAGTCTAGTTGACTGCGGACGCATTATTTGCATTATTTGTTAGGATTTACTCGGGAGAAACTGTTTGTACAATGTGCAAATATTTTTTATAGGCAAGTACTGTCATTCTATGCATCATTGTACCATTAATATAGCAATGATTAATATAGCAATGATTAATATAGCAATCTATAACAACTGTTATAAATGAAATTGTCGTTTAAAAAAATTATAACAAATGAATCCAAGCGCGGCACAGCTAACAACGTAAATTGGATGGTGATCATGTTTAGATTATAAGAATCTTGGTAACACTGATTTTTAAAACAGTACAAACCTGTTCGTAAAGAGCTTCAGCAATTATTGTTGTTCAACATTATTAGAACTAAATTATGTTATGAACACTTTGAATACGGGTACTGAAATTCCTCATAGCTGATATAGATCTGAGGATACAGTCACCGTTCTTAAGGTGAAGGTACAGAGTTCAAATCTGGTAAGTACACAGGTAAGTGATATATAAATATATACTATTAAAATACAAAGTTCATATAGTTAAATGTTAATTACGCATTACAACGATGAAACAACACCATTGCCGTAATACCGTCCACGAGTATTGTAAACAATGTTTGACATACATATTTTTTCGATTGCTGTATAGTGACTATGTTTAAGCGTTTATATCAACGTGTTAAGAATACCAATAAAAAGCTGTTTACCACAGTTCTAAAAATAGAAATTGCGATGAACAAATAAATATGCTGAATATGCGTTTCAAAAGAACAGTTACGTAATAAGTTGTACAATTTTTGGGTAAAAGCTTCCTAGGCTATAAACCGATTACATATTCTGCTTGACATTTTATTCATTTTCATGAAGCTGGGTAGGTTCGCCAGATTTGCTTGTGAAAATATTGGCTGGGCGCTTGTGCAGCCACTACTTAACCATTACTCAGTTTAAAGTTGTATACGTATTGCCAATGAAGCGTTTATCTAATTAAAAATGTTACTTGGGTAGTCTGAACAAGGCGAAACACTTCGATTATTTTACAGAAATCTGTAAAGTTTTACCGAATTCTCAACAGCTGAACGTTCGGTAATCTGATTTTATGGATTTCGGTAAAATTTTACCGAAATCCGGTATTTTTTTTCAGATATCTGTAAAATTTCACGGAAATCCGAAAAATCGGATTACCGTAGGTTCAGCTGTTGCGAATTCGGTAAAACTTTACAGATTTCTGTAAAAAAATCTAAGTGTGTATATTACGTGATATAGAGTATCTTGATATCGGCATCTATGCATCTTATTTTTACTGGAAATAAAGTGCATGGCATTTGATATCAAGATACTCCAAGTTATATACACACTTAGATTTTTTTACAGAAATCTGTAAAATTTTACCGAATTCTCAACAGCTGAACGTTCGGTAATCCAATTTTAAGGATTTCGGTAAAATTTGACTGAAATCTGGTAATTTTTTTACCGATATCTGTAAAATTTTACAGAAATCCGTTAAATTGGATTACCGAACGTTCAGCTGTTGAGAATTCGGTAAAACTTTACAGCTTTCTGTAAAAAAAATCTAAGTGTGTAGGTTGTAGCACGAACGAAGTGTAATTTGCACTATCTACCACAAACATGGGGCCGCTCCAATAAGCAACAGAGCATCAAAGCCAGTTGCACCGCACCCCGAATTAACCTAAATATTAAATCATGTAAATAAAAACATGTATGTATCCAATTCATAATATCTATGAATAAATATGATATCACGGATACAAATTTCGTCCATTATAATTAAAATGATCGATATTCAACATGAAACATTTTTTTTAAATATATATCTTTATTAGGGTGACTTTTAACCTCCTGGGCTAGTTCGTCACCTCAACTTGAAACATAAAAATTATTGAAATTAAATAGAGAGCATGTTTCAATCGAAAATATTAATTTTTGAATCAAATTCAAAGCATGTTAATTTCAACAATACATTCATAGGGTAGGCGAATTTAAACGTGTACTTCCCTCTTCACGACGAGGCAAGCTTTCGACGTTCGCAAAAAGAGGCAATCCACACATTAATCTGTAGGTTATTAGCTCGATTTTTGGAAACTGTTGGCATTCAAGCCAAATCAGAATTGATTTTTTTCTCAATTTTTGAGTACATTTGTCTACTACTTCTTTTTTTATGGAAATGTTACTCAATTTCCGTAAAAAGTGGATCTACTCAAACATTGGATTGATCGACATTTTAATGAGAATTTAGTAACATTTCCGTGTGGGAAAAAGAGATGGTATACAATTGTACTCAAAAATTGAGTAAAATGATACGAGAGTACACGCTATTTCCAAACAACCCAAATTTGCGTACGATTGACTCAAATTCGTCGGAAGTATAGCTACTCAAAAGTGAGTAAAGATGGTTAGGAGTAACACGTTGACAATTAGTAAACATCGATCGGATTCAAGCCGATGTTGCTTGTTTGTCATCTTACCACTACGACCTATCTTTACTCACTTTTGAGTAGCCATACTTCCGACGATTTTGTGTCAATCGTACTTAATTTTCGGTTGTTTAGAAATAGCGCGTACGCAAAAAAAAACTTAACTTTTACTGTGAGTAATGAGCCTGTGCACCCTGCTATAATTGTTTTGTCTTTTTGACTTTTACTGTTAGCCATGTTTTGGTGTTGTCTCACTCACTCTCACAGGCCGCTTTAAAACATGGCTCACACGCTCAAAAACAGCCTTTCTTTCATTTGTATCACCGTCCCTTTTTTTCTCACGGTAAAGTTACTCAATTTTCGTAAAAAGTGGAACAACTCAAATTATGAGTTGATCCACTTTTAACGAATATTAATTCGCTTTTCCGTGAAAAAAGTTTCTTTATTACAAATGAAAAAGAATATTTCAGCTGTCCACAATAAAGTCAAACTTTTACCAGCGTGCAAATGATGTTTTCGAGCTGCCTTGAGAGTGAGTGAGACAACACCAAATTACGGCTTCATAAAGACAAAACTTTATAGCAACGTGTAGGCTATAAAGTTGACTTTTACTGTGCACCTCCAAAACAGCCTCTTTCATTTTGCTTACCGCCAATCTCTTTTTTCTCACGGAAAAGTTATAATATTCGTTAAAAGTGGATCAACTCATAATTTGAGTTGTTCCCTTTACGAAAATTAATTAACTACCGTGAGAAAAAAGGGACAGTATTAAATGAAGAAGGCTGTTTTGGCGATAATGAGCATATATTTAAAGCGGCCTGTGAGAGTGGTGAGACAACACCAAAACATGGCTAACAGTAAAGTCAAAAGACTAAAACAATTATAGCAGGTGCACAGGCTCATTACTCACGAAGTAAAAAGTTAAGTTTTTTTTTCTGCATGCCCTTGGTAAACAACCGAAAATTAGCTCATTGACACAAATCGTCAGGAAATATGGCTACTCAAAGTGAGTAAAGATAGGTCGTAGTGACAGGAATGACAAACCAAACAACATCGGCGTCCGATCGATGTTTAATTGTCAACGTCTACTCACTTTTATTAGCCATACCTTCCGACGAGCTAGTTATTTGGAAATAGCGATACTCTCATTATCATTTACTCAAGTTTTGGTAATTATGCCATCTCTTTTCCACTTTGAAAACTAAATGCATTGAAATATCGATCAATCCAATGTTTGATGAATCCCTTTTACGGGGTAGTAACATTTCCATAAAAGAGTAATGTATACTCAAAAATTGAAAAATCAATTCTGATTTGGCGAATACTTGGCAATTTCAAGAGCTGATATAACCTGCAGATTAATGTGGATTACTTCTTTGCGAACGTCGAAAACTGCCTCGTCGATGAGCGCACATTTAAATTCGCCTGCCCTATAATGTATTGAGAATTAACATTAACTGAATTGATTCAAAATGTCTTTCATTTATTTCAGTAATTTTATGTTTCAAATTGGTGACAGCGGGAAGGTAAAAGTGCCTATTAAGATATGTGATGTTTCATGTTAATTCTGATCATTTTAATTATGAACGAGTACAACATCCGTGTCAATAATATTTATTCATAGATATTATAATTGAACCAATACATATTTTTATTTACATGATTTAATATTTAGGTTAATTCAGGGTGATACCTTTGGCACTGATAACCTGTTGCTGTGGAGCGGCCTACGTATTCAATGGTAGATATGCAAATTACACTCGTTCGTGCCTAACAACAGTGCCTGAGAGAAACAAAGTTTTTACCGAATTCTCAACTGGCTGGACGTTTCAGTGAAATTGGTTTGGTTCTGTAAATTTTACGGATATCGGTAAAGTGCCAGATTTGTCAGTCAGAGCTACCGAATCCTTAAGACAGTTGCCGAACGTTCGGCTGTTGAAATTCGGTAAATTTGGATTTCTGTGAAAATCTGAGATGTGTATGGCGGGTATCTTGATATCAGGTACCATTCTTTATGACCTCAGTAAAATAATGCATAGATCTTTAGATGCTCACGTAATATCTGCCTTAGATTTTTTTGCAAGTCATGAGTTTTGCCCGGATTCATGAAACGGACCTGCGGTATCCGTTTTCCTCAGTTCAGGAGATTTTACAGTATCTGAAGAAAACGGATTTCGATGTTTGCAAGTCCATAAAATCAGTGCCAGGCGTTCAGCTGTTGAGGAAGTGGGCACTGCAGTTTCTGTAAGGAATGTCGAGTGTTTCGCCTTCAGACTACCCAATGACATTTTGGATAGGCAGCTCGTATCTGGCAAACTGGTGATATTGAAATTAGTGTAATACTGCAGGCAGATCTGGCGATAAATGAAGATGATAAGTGTCGAGCAGGAATAACCAATCGGTTATAGCCTGGAGCGCAAGTGTACGAGCAATTGCCTTTTTGAGCATATTCAACATGGCACAGGCCTGTTTATGATGAGCAACATGTGTTGTAACGCGTTGATATAAACTTGGCAAACAGTCGCTATACGGCTTGATCAATATGTGGTCAAACTGTGTTACAGCTACTCGTGAACAATATTTGATATTTCATCGTTATATGCGTAATTATGATATTTAACTATATGAGCAGCTGTACTAATGATATATATTTATATAACACGTATGTAACAGACTGAGCTCTCATACTCACCTTAAAGGCTGTGACTGTATCCTCAGATCTATATCAGCTTTATGAATTTCGTACCATATTCAAAGTGTTCATAACATATTTAGTTCTAATGTTGAACAACACAATGAATAACACGAACTGGGACTACTGTTTAAAATCGAATATTCTAGATATATAATCTAAACATGATCACCATCAATTTGTTAGCACATGCCGCACTAATTCATTTGTTACAATTTTAGAACGACAATCTCATTGCAGTTGTTATATTTATTAATCATTTGCTATATTGCTATATTAATGGTACAATGATAAATAGGAATGACGTACTACTATAAAAAATATTTGCACATTCATACAAACAGTTTCTCCAGTAAATCCTAACAAATGTGCAGATATGTCGTCCGCAGTATCAACTAGACAATGTCGTCAGCTGCTTGACAGACGCTACATTTCAACCAGAAATTAGGTTGAGAATTATGGCCGTTGTGCATGAAGAAGTATTGATGATGGTAGCTCTGGCTGCCAGAGTGTGAGTTGTTTGATCATCCATGAAGATATGTAAATGTGGGTTGGGAGATACTCAGTGTAGCTGGATGGATGTTCTACCTTCAACGTATTCCTGCTACTAACCTCACTTGACGGAAGTAATGTTGATTTTTAGCAATTTTGGGTACTCTTAGCGTGTACTCGTTGACACGGCACCCGCGCGTGAAATCGATGATTCGCTGGCGCTCACCCGGATCGCCGGAGTTCGTTCGACCACCGTGCAGCAATGTGAGAAAATATTCTTCTGATCATCATATGAACTGTAAGTCGTAATAAAACTAACGTAATACGGCGTAATTTCAATACAATATTCAGTATGACAAATTTCTCTGGCATTTGCCCAGCTTATAATCTTAAAACGTATATGACAATCCTTTTAATATAAAGGCTTTTGAAGAAACATAACAAACCCCAAATAAGCTGTGTAAATTAATAGAGCGTCATTCAAAGCAACCCTCCAAATAATCTTAGAATTTCATGGGATTCATCTTATGAACGATGATTTTGGAGATTTCCATGAAGTCATGGGATTCTATATATGAGTGGATTTTGTTTCTACGTGATGATTCTTATGCGCCTTTCAGCTTTCCTGATTACAAGTGTTGAATATGATTGATAATAACACAAACGTTCAAGGTTGGGTTGCTCCATATTTTCTTCCTCAGCATGCATTATATTTCATGGATATATTTATGAGTCACACTCTACAACAAAGGATTGTTAAATATTACACAGAATCAGATGCCTGCTGTTACATCCTTGTCCAAATAATATATGTCTCGATGTACTGAAATAAAATGATGCACTGCTTTAACATCGATATGAGTCGATGTAAACGGGCTACGTAACTCATCAGTGTAAATGAATCATCTGACTGTAAGCTTCATGAATCTGTGTGTAAGCCCAGAGTGTGTAAATCGTACTCGGATACCTGAATTAAAGGTTTGTAAATTAAGGCCAAGGGATGTTTTATTTTAAGTAGATGGAGATATAGGCAGCTCGCGAAGAACTCCGTTATAATGGTATACATTTATAAGTGGCCCAGATTTCTATCGACGGAATTATGAATCGACGTTTCGGCAGCAAATAACGCCTTCAATTAGACCGCCAGACTCGCAGTCTACTGACGTGTTTCCTTTGCTTCCTCCTGTTGCTCAGTGCTTTTCAACAGTCCACGCTATTTCTCGTCAGTTTGTATTATGATGTTGGATGTGTACCGATCTGCGCTGCCTTCCGATCATGACATCGATTTACAATAGACTTTAATTCGGAGCTGATCATGAGCGATTCACTGCCTTGAAATCTTGAGTTCTAGTTCAGGCCTGGAAAATGGTTGCATGAAATGTATCATGACAATTAGAAGCATCAATATGAAACGCTATTGGCCTTCTGGTGTACGTCATCAATACACTGCTCGCTGGAAAGTGCCCGCAAATGGAATCTCTCAGTCAGCTCCATCATCGCGGCAAATTGAACGCGGATCCGTGTCGCAGAGACAACAAACGTGGCTTTATTTTCCTGCCGATCTCGGGACGTAGATTTTGCATTTCCTGTACGGTGCAGAATGCCGCGGTTTAATCTCTTTGTCCAGTTCAATCTGACTGGACGTTCTTCATGCGCTGATCTGTCCGTCATCCTTTCCTTGCCTGGGTGGCATTGGTCTTCATTCTACAGTAGTGTCGTTCGGTGTTCTGTGCAGCTCTGAACTCCTCCGTTTGTATATATCTCTTTTAGGCCATTCATCGAGACGTTTATTGACGACCCATTGACAAAGATAGAACATAGGCGACCTCGTCAAATCCACTCACTGCAAACCTGATGCCTTCTGAAATGTCTCTTGACGTATGATAAATTTCCGCCGGTGGCAATCATGCCGGTCTGCCCCTGGCCAAGCAACGAAACACAACAACGGATCAGACGTTAAATCAGCCGCAAACAGTGCAGTTATGACGATTGGAGAGCGCATCTGATCATGAATCCTGACAGGCTACTGCTTACCGTCAGATTTCACTCGTCCATTTGGAGCGAAATCTTGTTTTCAGTGCAGTAAATGTGACCGTGTTGGTGACTGTTTGACATGAAAAGGTTTCCGGAGATGAAAAAGGGTAATGTGAGTCTATATTGCAGATTTAATTATACATATTCGTGAATATCGCTTTATCAAAATCATTTGGCATTTGGCATTTTATGTGCGTGTGTTTTCATGTAATATGTTATGTTTTTAATATGTGATTATTACATTCATTCGGCAATAATTTTTCTGATGTTGAGCCGTCTCCACTGAAATGGATGTTATATGCATCTGTAACTCTGATTATCAGTTTTGTGCGTTAAGTCAATTACGTTATTTGTATGTACATTTTTTGCTGTGTAATTCTTATGGCAAAATCTGAAATTTTTTTTTTTGATGCTATGAATATCGAAATTTAGCTAGTGACAGACAATGTAACAACGAAGCTGTGGCCAATCTGGTATGAAAGCATTGTTCGCATAGAAACTAGGCCCAAATGTTAGCTGTGTTACATGAAATTCTGTATCATTTTGAATTCTGCTTGACTAACATTCCTTTCCTTGCCTTCTGATTATAGGCAGCGCTGTGTTCTTGGCAGAGCAACAAAGTGGTAGTTAGTACGGAATCTTGAATGTTGCTGGCGGTTTGTCAAATTCAACCAAGTCGTCATTAAACTGGGCTTATAACATGTATAGCCGGCCAATCCCATAGATAAATGACGAACTACTGCCGCTGCCTCGGCGCTCGTTAGCCATACTGGCAACTACTCTTTACTTTATTCCAGACTTATACGCACTATACGCGTATACAATACAAAATAAGTCAATTCAACTAGAGCTGGTTTATATATGGACCAATACTGATGAACTGTAGCTAAAACTGGTGAAATAAAACTTCATGTTTTATAGAATTTAACATCGTCTTCTGCTCAAAACAAAATGTTTTTATTAAATAACTTGCATTTGTGAAATATGGGCAATGATAGTAATTCAAGAAAGTTGAAATAAAATAACATTTTATAAATTGGTATCGTGTTTTAACAATTCCAAAACAAAATGTTTTGTTGAATCAACTAAACGACTGATGTCATACAATAAAATTACATTTGATGTAAAACTTCATGCTATAAAACTGAGTCGTGTACCTTGTTTTTAAATAATTGCCGCGCCGTAATTCCCGCCTGCCGACAGCGTGTTGAATCATTTACCTGGAGATGACAACGCGTAGCAATGATTTAGTGCAGACAAAGAATATGCAGAGAAGGTGGCGAAACTATTTCTTCCAGGGCAATAGCTGTTTTTCCAGTTGTAATGCGCAGAATAATTCGTTAGATGTGTACACAAATTAACATGTTTGCTTAAAACCAGGCAGAAGTCAGCAATATGGCGTATATGAAAATGTGCATCATACATATATTTTATTAAAGACAATGGAACGTAAAATTTGACGTTTGTGATTAATTTATAAATCCAGATATTGATTTAGGCAATTATATTACTCTAGTGTTGTTGGTTGATTTGGTGGTACCCAAATTGATTTGGGAACTCATGAATTGAATAGAGCCTTGTGATGAAGCGCGGCAGATCACTTGTTGATTCAGAAACAGTGTGATTTCTTGGCGTGAAAATGATTTGGACTGGAAACAATGATGAGTAGAGCGACAAATGTGGTTGTTATAAACAGGCATTTATTTAAATTTATATTTTGGCAGTAATTATTTTGCAAAGTATGTTAGTTTATTTGAATGGAATTAACAGATTGATTTGGAACTTTATGAATGGAAACAGAGCCAGAGAAGCTGCATTGAATGCCAGCCAAATGTTTTGTTGATTCAAACTGTGTTTCAGAATTATGAAAATGCTGTTCAAGCAATAAAATAAGTATTTGAGACCAAATGATAACGTTGTCTGAATCACACGGCGGCATTACTTTAAGTAGTACCATTGATTTGTGAATACGAACTGGTGGTGAGAACAGGCTCTGAAAGCTTTGTTTTGAATACCAACAAAATATTTGTTGATTAAGCTGCGTCTTCAGAGATATAACAGTAATTTCAGCAAATTTCATTGGAACAGGCTTATAACATATTATAACATAGATAACTCTAGACCAGTAGATCCAAACACGATTTTTGTAGCTCAGTCAACATCCGGTCTAACTCGATCCCAACTAATAACAACAATCAATATAGCGACTAGCGATTTGAAATTGGTTCCACTGTTGTAGAACCCCTTGGTCGAATTACACCTTGAAGCCAGCACCTTGTTATACATATTTGCGCCTTTGTTTTGATTTGCTGTGTTATTTTGACAGAGTATTTGAGTGTGTTCATGTGAGTTCATCTATAAGGGGTGCATTATTGAGCTGGGACCAGGCTTGGGACGATGTTCTAGTACTGACTGAGCCAAGAAAAAAATCATTTTTGGCAAGTTAGTCTATGATGTAATGCGCCTAATGTAATAAATTTTGCTCTCCAATATTCATCCGTAACACGCAAATATGTATAACAGATTAGCAACTCAATTAGTGGACAGGTTCTACAACGGTAATTAATTTCAAATCGCTAACACATATTGATTGTTGTTATAACTCGGGGCATTGGGCTGTCAGTGATATACGTATCCTGTAAATCAGGCAACAAATTGCTTTTAATGCAGCCAGTGAGATGAACTCGATCATTTGATATAAATCAGTAAAATTTTATAAACCCAAAGGAATACGGTCAAGATTTGGTCAGGGAAGGCGTGGCCGTCAGGGTGGAAGTCGTTTAAAGGTAGGATGCATTTCACCGGGATTCAATTCAGGCATGTCAGTTGGAGCTCCGCTCAAATCAGTACTGAACCTTCTCTCTACGCAGCCTACTTTGAACTATCGTCATAGCAGTTTTTTGGTCTTCTAGGTCCAGCGACATTTACAGTATTCTGCAATTGGAGCAGGACTCCTGGTGCGTTGGGAGGATGCCTGTCGCTGCGGAACGACGTCTATTGGCGGCATGACCAAATGCCATGGCGCGGCCAAAGTACGGAACGGCCGATGATGTCGTGTTTCGGGAAGGCGGCAGACGTTTATTCAAACGCTCTTTCACGTAAATTTCTTGCTGTTGATGTCTCCCGGTAATGCGCCTCAAGCTCGCAGGTACAGATGACTGCCAAACCAGATTCTGTTGCGGGCTGACAGTTTCGTGTGGCGAGAATATCTGCTGCCTTCCTTCCTTTGCCGTATAAAACTCACTGTCCCGGAAACTAGCAATGATCGGCCTAGATTCAGTCATCCCGCACCGATCCGTCAGCGCGTCAGGATCGCTGGCGGCCTCCGGATTCATCGTGCAGCCGTCGGATTTGTTCGCCACACGGCGATAATATGAGATCACTGCCCACACATTCTTCGCAGGCTGACCGCGCTCGTTTTTGAAGCTCGGTGCGGTTGTAACCAGTACCAACTGTACCGGCAGCTGACGTCATTTGCGGCATCTCCGGCCAGTGCCGGATGGGGTCTCACTGACAACTCGTACATAACGTTCTTCGAACGCTGATATTCCCATTTGTCCCGATTGTTGGCAACAGCGATTCTGCCATTCAGCGTGCCGATTTAGCTTCAGCTGATGCCTACTTGCGTGTGACAAGTGTCGCGATGCCTTCAAGTGTGCTTATGCGGACATTTGACTGGCTCAGAGTAATTCCAAAGATCAGATAGGGCGGCATTCTACGCACGCACGCCTTCAAAATGAGTGTTCAGGTTTTAAATGCAAGGTGAAGAATGCGTCAAGTTGATATTGATGGAAATTTGATATATCATATCTTATGGCTCTGTGTTATGTTGAAAAATTAATGTAATGTACTGGACTTCTATGTATGCATGGCCC